>JAODAL010001706.1:0-219183 GCA_025379985.1 Phyllomedusa bahiana | reverse complement strand
ATTGGGGTGAGGCACGGGATGTCAAAATATCTAGATTTTGCTAAACATTTGATAGTGTACATAAAAAGTTGTAAGAAAAAATAGAATGTTTTGGACTGGGGAAAGTGCTTGCAAGGGTAAGTAATGGCTCGTGATAGAAAACAAAGGCTAGTGTTTAATGACATACTCAACGGATCCCTTTATAGTGGGTACCCAGCGTTCAGTATTGGGCCCTACCTCTTTAATTTTTTTCTTTAAATTTATTTACAAAAGGATTGCACAGTAGAATACATCTTTCAGATGATACAAGCTCTGAAAAAAGGATCACACAATAGGGATAATTTTTTTTAAAAAGGGACTGGATATTGGACCCTGGCAGAGAAGTCAGGTGAGGTTTAGCACAGATAAATGAAAGGAAAATGCACAGGGGGTTTAAAATTTTTTCTTTTTAAAAGGGGAAAAAAAGGGCTGGTAAAAGGGAACAGGAGAAGGACTTGGGAACCCTGGGGGGACTAAACTTAATTTGAGCAGCAAGTTCGGGAAGCAGCTGCCAAGGCAAATGGATCAGGGGGTTTTTAAAAGGGCATAGATGCACATGATGAGAACATTATTTTAAACATTATAAAAGCATGGTTAGCCCACACAGGAAATTGTGTCAGTTTTTTGGCACCAGTTCCAGGAAAGAATTGTAAGTGAACGGGTACAAAGGCGGGCAAAAAAAAAAAACCCAAACCCAAAAAGTTTACAAATTTTTGGGGTTTTTAGTTAGAGAAAAGACGGCTTTGGGGGGACATTATAAATAAATTTAAAATTTAAATTAAAATTCTCCCAAGTTCTATTTATCCCCGGATTTTACTAAACAAGGGGGCATCCCCACACTAGAGGAAAAGAGTTTTTACATAAACAAGAAAATTCCTTACTGTAAAGCAGTGAGACTGGGGAACCGCTCCTAGGAGTTTTTATGGTGAATCCCCCTAATATTCAAAAAGGGGTCTGGGGTCATTTTTAGAGCGTAAAGTAAACAAGTTATAGGACTCGGATTTTGGAAGGGTCGTTTATCCAGGGGTTTATTCTGATTCCAGAATTGATCGGAAGGAAGTTTTTTTCCCTAAAATGAGGAGAATTGGCTTCTATCTCATGAAGGTTTTTGCTTTCCTCTGAATCAAAACTTTAGCACAATAGGCTGAACCAGATGGATGTCTGTCTTTTTTCAGCTTTACAAACTATGTAACTTCCTACCTTGACCATTTGCTTGCCTGCAAAGCTTCTGATGGCTCTTAGTCAGTTTGGGTGCACAGTAACCTAGAGTCTCCTCAGTGAAGTCCAGTCCCCTAAGAGGTTAAAGCGTGAAAAAGGGCCCCAAGGTTTCCCCTCCTTGGTGTAGGACCCAAAAATGAGCCCTGTTTTAAAAGGGTTTTATTGGTGACCCCAAAAAGGACTCTGCATAGCCATGCCAAAATCTGCATTAGATCCATGTTCAAAAAGCATGCAAAGTTTAACAGAACTTGTCAAAAATACACTAGAAAATGTGGATTTTTGGTATTGATTTATCTTTAAATCAGCACCTTATTTTTAAGCCTTTAAAATTTGATATGTGAACTTAGAATTAGACCTGCTTACAGAGCTGTGGACCTGTTTAGGTTAAAACAACCCAAAACAACATTAACTCAATGTAAGCTGGGGCCGGGCAAAGGGGAAAAATACAGGGAAAAAAAAATTACATTGTGGGGGGTTTCCCCATGGTTTTTGTTATATTTGTTCATACATAGGAACCCGGGACCCGCTACTGGGGTTTAGCTGGGAATTTTTGATCAAATTTTATGCTGAAACTTTCTAAAGCACTAATTTTTTGCACTTCATCCAATATGCATTGTTTTTTCTCTTCATAATCAATCAATCTTCTGGTACATATGGTTATGACGTTTTAAGGGGGGCCAAAAACTTTTTTTTTTTTATGAAAAAAAAATTTTAGTTTGTTAATATCAATTTAAAAATTTCTTTATTTAAGGGTATGTGCACATAGCATTTTTCAATACGTTTTTTCGAAACCCCAAAAAGTTTGAAAAAATGCGGGGAATTAAAAATTTTCCCGTGCCCGCAAAACATACCCTTATTTTAAATAGGGTTTCGGAAAGGGGGTTAAAAAGGAAACTAGAAATTTAAAAGTCAATTCTTTTTTATCCCATGCGTTAAACGCATCTGAAAGAATATAAAAAAATGTTTTCGTTGAACAAAAGATAGTTTTTTAAAGGGTTTTTAAAACAATGTAAAGCCAAACTGACATTGGGTAGGATACGTGTTTTGGGTCCGAAAAACATACCCAAACACATATCTAATAAAAAGCCATGTGAAAAACCCCCCAATTTTTTCTTGTATATCCCAAAACCCTCATCTTTCATATTATGCCTAGTTTCCGTGGGGCGGAGAAACCCTTTCACTAATCTCTCGTCTGGGCAGTAACCCAGATTCCCAAAACAAAAGGGTTTTCTTAACTGCTGTTTTTTTATAGCCCTCTCTTCACAGCGGATTCAGGCTCTTATTTCCTGTTCAGGCTTTGGATGGTTCTACAGCAGTGTCTGACATATTAACTCTGCTATTAATAGCTGATCCTGTTAGAGGGACATCGGTGATGTAGACGTCTTAACAGCAGGGCACAAGGATACAGAGCTCTAAAGGGTTAAGAAAGATAAACAGGATCCTGTTCTGCTGTTAAGACGCAGCTGGGAGTGATGTCACCATCCCAACTAGGGTTGCAAGAGCAGTGAGGGGTGGTCGGCAGCCTAGGGAAGCTTGCATGCACATGTAGGTGATAAGAACTGCTCTGTATCTGAAGGGAAACAAAATCCGAACAGCAATGTTTTTGGTAAAAGTCTTGATTTACTTTTGAATACTGTACTTGCTTGAAACTGAGAATAACCCTTTAATGATACTGATTGTAATATGTTGTTTCCATTCACATCGTTAGAGAGAAAAATATGTGTATATGCTGCATGAAGTTCCTCAGCCAATATTGCAGGCTGTCTGTTATTTGTAGCCTCTTATTTCTATGATTTTATTTTACTAAACTTTTTGTCTTTAAAGTAATTGTATCATCCCAAGAAGAAAACAGTCACTATATATTTTCCTGGAATGTCTCCAGTGTCTGCAAACAATGTTGCATTCCCAGCGGAGAACTGCAACAAAAGTGTCCAGTTGGGAAAGGCTTCACATCATTGGCTGGAGCAGAGCCCTCTTTAACCTAGAATATCCCACCCCCTGCTGTCTGCAGACAGTAAAGTGTCTCTCACCCACCCCTTTCTTCCTAGGAGGGGCTCGGCCCTACACGATATATTGATTTTGGATCTTATGACTAAATCTGATGGTTCCACCATATTCCACATCCAACATTCCTGTGTGTGTCACATGGACTGCACCCATTGGGGCGATAAATAACAAGACATTGTAACAGTGGGTTGTAATCAGTGATAAACACAAGTCTGTAGTGCACAGCGTCTGTCAGACTGAGGATTCTGTGCGTTCTTTCAGAGGGAAGGTTTATGAGGTTTTTTTTCTCTGATTTCCTGCACAGAAAGAATTTTCTTTGTAGACATCTAGACATAAACTAGTTTCAATGGCCGCTTTTGAAGCCTCCATATAAAATGACAACGAGCTGCACCGCGGCTACAGGAAACAATGCACACTTAATTTACTCCAGCATTAATGTGAAATGTTGCTGTTCAGCACTCATGCCTCCTGTCGGCTCTTGATAAATGGCCCCCCACTATGTGTTTTACCTGCAGTCCCGTCTTTGCTCAGCATCCCAGTCTCCATGGTTACTGGTATCTGATACCCACAAGGCGCTTTCTGTAATTGTTAACACTTTCTGTCTTTAAGGACTCCACAAGAGTTCTCATCATTGGTCAGAACTTCCTTCATTCTTATATAGTACTCAGGCAATGGGGAGTTAATGTATAACCCATCTGAAATGAGCAATATTGCTGTATGGAATTTATATGAACAACTTGTTGCCATAACTATAACAGATAAGCCTGAGAGTATATACATTTGGGGTTCTTGTTTCTCTTATCATTAGGTGGGGCTGGTATAAAGGGCAGTATAGGGCATTATATAGTTCTTAAAATGTGTATAAGTAAAATTGTGGGAAGCAAGTGAAATAATAAACATTCTCTACCATTTTTGTTTTTTCTGCTACCTTAGTAATCCATAGTGTACAGCTCGTCTCCAGGGGATATGACCAGTGACAAGAGCTCCTCAGTCTTGTTGCACATGCTCAGATATCACCTCTCCTCTCAGGCAGCTACTGTCAGTCTATTCCCTGCTTAGTAGTCACACAAACTCACAAATCCTGATGCTGTCATTCTACTGATGTCCTCTTTAATCCTTAGTTATTAGTCAAACAGTGTAAAAAAATAAAAAGAAACCTCAATGAGGTATGTGCATTGAGATAAAAAATATCAACATGTTTGGATCTTGCAGCGACTTGAACCTAGGACCCCTAGGCTGAAAGGTAGAAGTGCTAACTAACTACTCAGCTACATTGTAGCTAGTCGCACCTCTTTTTGTAAACAGATCTTTGAGTGAGCACACTGTGGGAAAAGGCATAGTGATGTCAAGCCTGCTGGATCACATTATATGCAGTTCAAACAAGTCGTACATGCCCCCTTTTGAACACACTGAAAGCTGAAGAAGGACAAAATAGGCATGAAACGCCTGTGTAATAAAGCCCCTTAAAATGGATACGCCAGTATTCTTGTGTTCTTTCAGCCCAAAAACTGAAGCAGTCCTGTTCTCTCAATGTATGAGCAGGCGCACTCCAAAATTAGGCGCATTTAGCGGCGCAAGCGGAACTTTGTAATGGTCCAAAAATGTGGGGGTGCTCTGGGGCTGTGTTGCACCACAACCGTATGATTCTACACATTTATGGCTGGAGGCCGGCAAAACTAGACGCATTACTGCTGGAACAGGCAGACCAAGTTAAAGGTGGTTTGCCTGAGTTGTCGCAGTGGGACTAGAATGCGCAGTAGAAAAGGTCCATAAATACTGGCGCATTCTACACTGCTATAAAGCTATTTAGAACGGGCCTCTTTGCGCCTAGATCATTCATGTTGCCCTTAATTTTTTACCTGAAATTAGTCTTCCTAAGGAATCTCCAGACAGGCTCTGTCTTCTTTTCATACATGAAAATATGAAAAAGATTCGTACCCTGTCTAATAAATGAGGCATCTATAGACTTTGCAAAAATCTATCTATCTATCTATCTATCTATCTATCTATCTATCTATCTATCTATCTTCTCTTTACACAATCCTTGGAACAGCTTATGAGGTATTAGCCATTTTGGCTTTAATACATTGTTATAGATAACATGCCTGTACTTTGCCTTCCCTTTGTACTACTTGCATATAGCAATTACTCACTATGAACTATATAGTGTTACTGTGTCAGACACCTGTTTTACATTGAACTTTATGGATTTTGTTGCTCATGATTTAAATCACTTTTAGTTTTCTCTTATTGAGGTCTAAGGGTATGTTCACGCGGTGTGTTTTACTCCGTGTAACATACGCTTTTCGATACGCGTTTGGATTCGTCTGTCGGACCCCAAACGGACCCAAACACATATCTAACAAATAGCAATGTGATTTTACATTGCTTTTAACTTGAAACACGCATCGGTATTCACACGAGTGGTCACCGACACGTGTCTCACTGCGTCTTTCGGATTCGTTCCATGACATGTCAATTCTTGGTCCGAAAGACGCAGTAGGAGCCCTATTTTAAACTATAGGGTTTGATCATGCTGCATTCCATCATGCCATGTCCAAACAGGAATCCCCTTGTTTCATACAGTTTTTTGGATCTGAAATGAGAACTTTTTGGGATGCGATTTTTGGATCCAACATGGATCCAAAATCGTATCCCAAAATGCCATGTGAATGGCCCCTAACCCTGTTTCATAGAGCAGTTTTTTGCTGTACCATCAAAGGTGGAAAATGGAGAAGATGTTTACAAAGACTGCTTGTCCCAGTAATTGAAAACCAAAGGCCCACCTTAAATATGCATACAAGGACTGGTAGTCCCAGTAACTGGGAACTAGAGGTGTTCCTTTAAAGATACATACAGTAGTCCCAGAAACAGAAAACCAAAGACAAATCTGTGAGATCTTAGGTTACAGTACCGAAGCTTAACTTGACTCAACCACTATCAATGATCTGCCATATTTGCTGACTTTAAATGCCATAGGACTAACATAGAATATAAAATCAATTCATCAATTGTAAAATGCACCCTCTCTTTGTAGCATTATTTTATCACTGTTCAGTTAGGGCCTGTTTACGCGGTTTGTATGCCGTGCACACGGCCGCGAGAGGACGTCTTTTCTCCGTGATTTGCGGAGAAAATCCCTCCCCCTTCACATTCACTTGTTCATATTCCGTCTGAAAACCAGACGGAAGAAGGAACATGTAGAATGTTTTTCGGGCCGCGGGGTTGTTCTTGTGCAGTGGGGACTGCTGCACGAGTTTTCCATAGAGCCCCATATAAAAGTTTGCGGCCGGTTTTTCAGACGGTTTCCAGTTTTGCAAACCTTCTGAAAAACCGACTGCAAACCGGTGCCGTGGGGACATGGTCTTAGTTATATGCAGAATCTGATGCCCATGGACTCCCTAGGAAGAAGGGCCTGTTGCTTCTGCCACCACTATGTTCCCTATAGTTACTCATTGCTGGATATTATGGAGATAATATACTGTACTTGAAATATTATTCCCATCAGAGCCATAGGGTGCAGCTCGAATGCTTAAAATGCTTAAAGTGCTTTCTAACCAGCCGGTTTATGTATGTGAAAAAGTTTCCTTGTATGAGATACAAAGCTGTCATTCAGGCAGGGATTGTGACAGCCAGATTGGTAGTAAGTGCGTTGATGGATCGAGTCTCTGATCATGATACATCATTTGTCAACGTGGACTGAAATCAGGGCACATCAGACACATTTTTCTAACATGGCTAAAAATGAATCTATCTTTCCTAGATTTAGCGACTGAAAATTTATTTAAAGGACACTGATTCTAGAGCTGCATGACAAACCAATTATGTTACAGCAACCGACAGACATTAAAACCTTGCCAAGGAGGTAAGGCCTAAGACAACCTCTGTTTAAATATATTCCATTTACATTGATATTATGTGGTTAGATTGTTCAGTCAGAGCAGAGAGCTGCTGTCACTCTGGGGGACTCAACACTGTATAACCTATGGTTACTGACCCAACATTGCTGACTTCCCCACTGAGGCCAGGCACCTTGGCGACAAGTATCTCACAGGTCTCCTGCTGTATACCATTCAGTGTCACTCCGACACCAGGCTGGATTTTGAAACTGGTCTCAGCCAGCTTTATTCCTTAGCCAGGTCAGTGCAGATACAAACTAAATAAACATAAACATCAGTCCTCAGCCATCTGGCCACTAACTTAACATATAAAGAGTCAATCTGAAGAAGTGGTCTGAGCCTGTCGCACCACACCACTAAGAATCATTCCCACAGTCCTGTTCCAGCCTGGGGGCCAAAGCCTTCTCCTCAGCTTTGCTGCTGCTCTAAAGTCCAGGTAGCAACTATAGCCCCTGGTATCTGGAGTAACAGGCTTTTAATATTCTTGTAAGACCTGGCCTGGAATATGGGAATGGCCACCCACCCATCACTATAGCCATTCTGGAAAAGTTGGAACGGATTAACTGCAGAGCAGCTATTTTAATACTAACAAGTGTCAGTAACGTATGGTTACTGACCCAACATTGCTGACTTTCCCACTGAGGCCAGGCACCTTGGTGACATGTATCTTGCAGGTCTCCTGCTGTATACCATTCAGTGACAGCGTAATGTGACCACCTAAAGACGCTCTGCCACATCACCCTTAAAATTCTATATAGATTTGTTTCTAAATATACCCTTTTTTCTAAAACAGAGATTAAAATTCCCTCCATAGTCATAGATTTGAAACATAAGTTCAGCCACCACCAGAGGAAACATACAAACTTTTGGCATACGGTTTATACATTGAGCTCAGTAATAATCTAGTACTCAGTAAGATTCTGAGCTCCCTCTATTGGTTTGCTGAAGGCATCCAGTATGT
This sequence comes from Phyllomedusa bahiana, assembly GCA_025379985.1. Taxonomy (NCBI): domain Eukaryota; kingdom Metazoa; phylum Chordata; class Amphibia; order Anura; family Hylidae; genus Phyllomedusa; species Phyllomedusa bahiana. The sequence goes on along the minus strand of JAODAL010001706.1, from coordinate 211,080 downwards.
TATGTTTGACCTCCATGTTTTTGCAGGGGATTCAGAGCACTGTATCAGAAAAATATCATACCATCATAAAGATATGTAAGAAATTACTCAGTACAGAATTATGGACCTAAAAAATGCCATGTTGACAAAAATTGGACATTCTCTATTTTGTTACATGAGTGATCAACTTTAAAGGGGAATTCCATGACTTGTCAGAGGATGCATATGGCACATGCATATGACATCCATTATAGCTCCTTGACCTAGAAACCTCACTAGCTCCCAGAACAAAGGGACTATGGTCACTGGTTGGAGATTTTAGTAATATGGAATATTTTTTTTAAGTGGTCTTTCAGATCCAGACATGAATGGTCATCCTCAGAGTGGCATATTTATAACTATAGGAGAAGATATGATTGCGGTGTGCTGGGACTTGTAGTCTCACCATCTTGATTATGGCTGAGTTATATATGATTTATGACTACAGACAACCAATGTGCAGCATGGAAGAACCTGTTTATAGACGTGTGTTCTTCACCCATGACTAATGCCTTCTGCTGCGTCACTTAACACGTTGTGAGCCTCTTCGGATGCCCGCTCCATGCCTGCTCATTACTTCTTCTAATTGTGGTTGTAAGAATGACAAGAGCTCTCATCTTATGTTGTCAGGAAGCCCTCTCTCCGCTTTGTCCTTCCGCTGTTTCTCCCTATCAGATCTATTCATGCTTTGTGCTAGTTAAAACAGGTCACTGGACACAATTTTGCTCTAATTCTCTCAATCTTCCTCCAAACCCTTTGCTGCCGGATACAAGAGGATTGCTACGTAGCCTACACTGACACTAAAGGGTTCAAGTTCAGACTGGAAAATATATATATATATCTAATGTAATAAGCGCTAAGGGTACTCAAGAGCATGACTATTCCAGACCTATGCTCAATGAAGAGCTCTAGTGTTTCCTGATGAGTAATTGAGGCCATTGTTCTCCTAGTCTCGGGCATTCGGTACACAATGTTTTAATGCCACTGATCAACAAAAAAGCAAATGCGACACATTGACTGATACATTTTTTTTCTTGTTTCTATAATTGCTCTCATGAGGAAGAAGGAGGGGAGACGTTGCCTGGAATATCTCATTGGTCTCCAGCAGAAACCTCACCTCTCTAAGCTCGGGAGGCAGGGGGGGAGTCATGCAATGATTAGCCCTGCCTTTTCCCTATGAGATAGCGAGGCAGAGGGTGCCTTTAGGGATTTACCGAGGTGGCTGACTAAGTAACACAAAGCCCAGGCGGCCAAGTGCAGATGTTCAGAGTTATCAGTCCAGCCAGTTTTTTTTTCTGTCCTCACACACACACACACAGTCCATCTTTATGCAGTTTGTGCAGGAATGTAATGTTCTCAGCAGCTCGACATGCAGATCCAATCCTGTAGCCAGATCTGCTCAAATATGTAGCCACGAAGGAGTCAGGTTTCAAGTGTAGGAACTGGGCAGTTCACTAAGTCAGAATCAAAGTATTTTTTTTTCTTAGCAAAAGAGAAGTCAGCAATGTTGATCTTAGACTTAAGGCCAGCTATATGGGGTGCAGATGTAGGAGTTGCATTTATTCCCAGGTGCCTATGAGGCCCAAAGGTCTCTTTACCATGTAAGAAGACACCAGTATTATAAACAGAAGTTGATAGGTGGGGGCCCCATTAGATATTTTCCATTGGGGCCCTTTAGTTTCAGGTTACTCCTCTGGTCATGCAATAGAGATTTCAGATGGGTGAAAAGACCATTGACAGGTGCAATTGTTGGCATACTTGGAAAATTGCTTGTAATGGATGTGATCTTCATTTATGAAAGCTCAGCTCATGGATCAAGCAGGTCTGCACTGACTTAAACTCCGTGAAGGCTGCCAACCTGGGCTGTGGTAAGCAGAGGAAAAAAGAGAAGGTTTTAGTATTGTTTATTGAGGACCCACTCCAGTAAAGTGCTTGTCTCCCGTTGCCTGTCCTGCCTTCAGTACTATTCATATACGAAAACATTTTGGCCATGTATTCTTGTGGCTTTGATGGGCTTTAGTGTAACAATATAAGACATGCTAAGACCAAGCTCTGGAGAAAGCATATCCCCATGTAGTTTTACACTGCTGGCAACCATAAGATTGTGGAAAAAAGTCCTGTAGAATAACTGGGTTGAGGTAGAACTGGACTCATGTGCTAACAGTGTAAACTAGAGCTGGTCATAGACATTTTAAAGCTTTTGATCCAATGTCTATTTATCCAACACATGTCACCTCTGAGTTGGCCAAGCATACATGGAATTTTAATAGTTAAGAAAATAAGCAGCCATATTATGTCACTTATCTCTAGGATAAACAAATTATCAGCTATTTTAAAATCTACTGAATTCTTGTTTTACCTGGTGGACAGCACCATAGAATTTAGATTGTCAGCATATCCACAGATTTAGGCAAGCCACATTGTTCAGATCCTTCCAATATTATCCAGGATAAACAGTAGTTCCAGCTCACAAACCCTTTAGGCTAGGTTCACACGGCTTAACTGCGGGACGTAATTACGCCCCGCAATTACGCCGTATGGCCGGGGGCGGGGCGGGAGCGGGGAGTGAGCAGGGGGCCGGCACTTCGCCGGCCCATTGACTTGTATTACCAGCGGCGCGTATACGCCACTGGTAATTCACATGTCAATTATCTCCCCGCCCGGCGGATTCGCCGAGCAGGTAGAGGAGACGTAATCCATAGTTCTCTATGAGAACTGTGGATCACCGTAATGAATGGGCCATTTTCAGCCCGTAATTTGCGCACTTCGGCGTGTAATTACGAACCGAAATACGGCCCATTTAAAGCCGTGTGAACATGGCCTTAAAGCACACGGATCCAAACCAACCTGTGTGAAGATGGATGGACGTGATCCAGCACTATACATAAATTTTGCAGCTTTATTGTAAATGGTCGGATTAAAAAACACAGCGGGACAAAATGGCTTAAGTGTTTCAGGCCTCAGAGGCCCTTCATCATAGCATACCAAACAAGCATGTGAACAAGTTTAAATATATACAACACCAATCCCATTGGCTAAAAGACATCACATGATGTGTTTTAATCATAACACACATTAACCATTGCAGAACAACAAGAAAAAACAGTTGAATAGTACATTTTTCATTCTTCCCTTAAGGTGCATAAAAAGATTTTTCCGCCCCCAATGCGCCCCATAGTTTCAGGGATTTCATCAATGAATGAAAATTTAGGAGCTTGGGTGGACAGTTTATTACAGCCACTTGTTAAGATGATTCCAGGTTATATTCATGATTCTAAAAATGTTCTTTCAATTATGGATGGAGTAAAGTGGAAATCGGACTCGCTCTGGATTACGGCAGACGCATTCCTTTGTGACATCAAAGGAATACAAGATTAAAAATTTTATGAATTGTAGTACTGCATACGTTGTTTACCTTATTTCATGCAAGTCTTGCAAACTACAATATGGTGTTGTATATATTTAAACATGTTCACATGCTTGTTTGGTATGCTATGATGAAGGGCCTCTGAGGCCTGAAACGCGTAAGCCATTTTGTCCCTCTGTGTTTTTTAATCCGACCATTTACAATAAAGCTGCAAGATTTATGCATAGCGCTGGATCACGTCCTTCCATCTTCCAATATTATCTTCCCAAATACATTTATATTTGTTAACTAGCTTTATAACCTAATAAATCTGGTTTGTCAAGATAATGCAGATCGCCACTTGCCCTTCACCTTCAATTTAGGCTAATACAGTTATAAGAGTTCAGGTTACTATTGAAGGTTATGTAGAGGAAACAGACGGTTGACTTTATCATTTGGACAGTGTCGTGGTTAGAGTTTCAAGTAAGGGACTATGGGTTAGATTTCAAACCACAATCGGTTTGGAGTTTGTAGGTTTTAATTCTGATCATCCAGACTGAACATTTACCATGTCTTGAGTTTTTTCATGAATGTCTTGTGTTCTTCATTGCTGCCTCCCCTAAAATATTAAAAATGTACAATAACTTAAGAATTGTTACGGCTAGCATCAGTACTGAATATATTATGCTAAAGAAAATTCCTAGTGTTGGTATGACCTGCCCAAATGAATGGGTAAAAACTGCCCAGAACACGTTACTGGTTTAGAAAACTGGTTGTGACTTTCATTATTGATCTGAATATGGATTTTCTTATCTGTGACATTTGCCCTTGTAGGCTCTCATATATGCTTCAAGTCCAATATTGTATAAAAACAGTTGGACAGCTCTCAGAACCTATGGAGGCTCTGAAGTCACCATAATAAATGCTAACACCATTTCGAACAGTGATGTCCATTATCTAGCTGGTTTGAAGAAGGTGAAGGAGACCTTAGGTCCCTTTTTGTCTTCTTCAATTTCATTGACCATTTTGAGTAGCTGGCCTCTTATCACAGTGTGCTTAGGCTTAAAATAACTTTTAGACCAAATAGGAGCTTGCTGAATGATCAAAACTTTGGAGCAATTGCAAGAAAATATCACAGAATAGGAGATGTCTGGGGTCTAGTGATGTATCTAATCTGGCCGGTCTCCAGTTGTCTACTTCATCTACGTGATGCGCTTCTTTTGGCAACTGATGTCATAAGCAAAGCTAATCATGAAATTTATTTATAAGTAATAGGAAGGAAGATACAAATGAATTTCATTGAAACATTAATTTACCTTACAGGCCTGGCAGCCACTTATGCTCTTGGGTAGCAAAGAATAAAACAGGTTAGGATTTCATTCTTCTTTCCCTGCAACACAAAATATGAGGGCACATTTATTCCTCGTACATATTAAATTACCGGCAAATCCTGTTAAAATCAACATGATTTGCCAGATTATAAACTTATCTTATCAACATCTACATGATCGGCCAATAAATATCTGCATGTGCATGGTGAGCTTGGTGTGCATGGTAAGTACATTGAGTGCAGGACTAGAAGAAAGGTATTCTGGTGCCCTAAGCAAGTAAGAGGCAAAGCCAATTGAAAATTCAGCTCCTTGTACCCTATCCCTCCCGGGGATGAGGTGGTGTCTTAGGCTGTCGCCTACCTTCCGCTACCCATCATCCTGGTTCTTATTGAGTGGATCTGACTACAGGCAGCACAGCAGTAATATAATGGTGCTTCTTAAAGGGAACCTGTCACCAGGGGCGTTGCTAGGGTCCTAAAACATCCGGGGCCCGTGCCCTCTGTGTTACATTTTGCTCAGTAGGGTGGAGTTCACACAGTATTTTCATACCATATCGTGAGCTGCTTCATGTATTTTTACAGATAAAAAAGTCCGTTATTGTCACAAATTTTCTGCAAATTTCAATACATCCTGTCCATCTTCTCAGCACCACATTGTAAAAGAAGTCAGCGCTGACAAAATTGCCTTTTCAAAACCACTCACTTCTGTATAATAGTGTAAGACTTCTAAATAATACGACTAACAGATAATACACCCATACATGGAGTAGATATACCACACATATTACCGTCATACTGTTACTATAGCAATACCATAAATACCAAGACCATCAATTCCTAATGCTTAAATAATACTGCCAGACCACGACCACACGCGAGCACCACATAGTGACTGCCATATGTACACGGGCTCTGCAGACATATAAGTGATTATAGTGTAGTTCATGTCCCTCCGTATTAAGGTAGCCAGCTGTATATCATGCCCTTCCTTAAGTAGGCAGCTGTATATATAATGCCCCTTAGGTAAGTAGCTGTATATACTGCCCCTCAGTTACATAGCTGTATACACTGCCCCTCAGTTACATGCTGTATACACTGCCCTCAGGCATAGCTGTATACCTTCCCTCAGGCACATAGCTTATACATGCCCATCAGGCAGCTGTATTACACCCCCTCAGGAAGCTGTATACACTGCTCCTCAGGAAGCTGTATATACAGCCTCTCAGGTAGCTGTATATACTGCCCCTCAGGAACCTGTATACACCGCCCCTCAGGTAGCTTTATACACTGCCCCTCAGGTAGCTGTATACATTGCCCCTCAGGAAGCTGTATACACTGCCCCTCAGGAAACTATATACTGCCCCTCAGGAAGCTGTATACACTGCCCCTCAGGAAGCTGTATACACTGCCCCTCAGGAAGCTGTATATACTGCCCCTCAGGAAGCTGTATACACTGCCCCTCAGGTAGCTGTATACACTGCCCCTCAGGAAGCTGTATATACACCCCCTCAGGTAGCTGTATATACACCCCATCAGGAAGCTGTATACACAGCCTCTCAGGAAGCTGTATATACTGCCCCATAGGAAACTATATACTGCCCCTAAGGAAGCTGTATACACTGCCCCTCAGGAAGCTGTATATACTGCCCCTCAGGAAGCTGTATATACGCCTCTCAGGAAGCTGTATACAATGCCCCTCAGGTAGCTGTATACACTGCCCCTCAGGAAGCTGTATACACTGCTCCTCAGGAAGATGTATAAACTGCTCCTCAGGAAGCTGTCTATACTGCCTCTCAGGAAGCGGTATATAATGCCCCTCAGGAAGCTGTACACATTGCCCCTCCGGAAGCTGTATATACTGCCCCTCAGGAAGCTGTATATACGGCCCCTCAGGTAGCTGTATATACTGCCCCTCAGGAAGCTGTATAAACTGCCCCCCCAGGAAGCTGTATATACTGCCTCTCAGGAAGCTGTATACACTGCCCTCCGGAAGCTCTATACACTGCCCCTCAGGAAGCTGTATATACTGCCCCTCAGGAAGCTGTATACACTGCCCCTCAGGAAGCTGTATATACTGCCCCTCAGGAAGCTGTATACACTGCCCCTCAGGAAGCTGTATATACTGCCCCTCAGGAAGCTGTATACACTGCCCCTCAGGAAGCTGTATACACTGCATCTCAGGTAGCTGTATACACTGCCCCTCAGGTAGCTGTATATACTGCCCCCAGGAAGCTGTATACACTGCCCCACAGGAAGCTGTATACAATGCCTCTCTGGTAGTTTTGTATACACTGCCCTCAGGTAGATGTATATACTGCCCCCAGGACGCTGTATACACTGCCCCTCAGGAAGCTGTATACACCGCCTCTCAGGTAGCTGTATATACACCGCCTCTCAGGTAGCTGTATATACACCGCCTCTCAGGAAGCTGTATATACTGCCTCTCAGGAAGCTGTATATGCACTGCCTCTCAGGAAGCTGTATACACTGCGTCTCAGGTAGCTGTATACACGCCCCTCAGGTAGCTGTATATACTGCCCCCAGGAAGCTGTATACACTGCCCCTCAGGAAGCTGTATACACTGCCTCTCAGGTAGCTGTATACACGCCCCTCAGGTAGCTGTATATACTGCCCCAGGAAGCTGTATACACTGCCCCTCAGGAAGCTGTATACACTGCCTCTCAGGTAGCTGTATACAATGCCCCTCAGGTAGCTGTATACACTGCCCCTCAGGAAGCTGTATACACTGTCCCTCAGAAAGCTGTATACACTTCCTCTCAGGAAGCTGTATACACTTCCCCTCAGGAAGCTGTATATACTGCCCCTCAGGAAGCTGTATATACTGCCCCCTCAGGAATCTGTATACACTTCCCCTCAGGAAGCTGTATACACTTCCCCTCAGGAAGCTGTATATACTGCCCCTCAGGAAGCTGTATATACACCCCCCAGGCAGCTGTATATATCTACAGTTATACTGATCAGCTCTATGGGTCAGATATACACTGCTGACCCATGATTGAGCTGATCAGTATAACTGTAGACTGTCAGCTCTGTGGGTCAGGGTGACCCACAGAGCTGACAGTTACTCTGCAATTAAATTATATTGCCCTCCACTCCCCAGACATGTCTATGAGAACTTTTCTCCAGACTGTACACAGTTAATACCTTGTGTAGCTGCCGGCTGCTCTGCCGGGCTCGGCGGGCACTCACTGACTGGAGGAGGCGGAACCGACACGCGGAGCTCGCTGCAGCCTGGCTCCTCCTCCTCTTCTACAGGAAGCTGCTGGCAGTTCAGAAAGATAGGAGCTCGGCTCCGGACCCTGCACAGCAGCCTGCATGGAGCCCCGGCGGCAGAGAAACAGTACATATAGTAGTCGCCCGCGCCGCACTGCTAGTTCTCATAGAGAACAACAATGCAGCGCCGGACTACTATAGTGAATGAGGGCCGGCCGGGGTAGGAAAAAGATTCGGGGCAGCAGGCAATATATCCGGGGCATGAGCCCCGAGTAATACTGCCTAGCGACGCCCCTGCCTGTCACGTAGATTATGCCCCCCTTGCTGAGGGCAGTACAAGCTAGTGTCAGACATGCTGTTCCCATCGCTGTGTCCCTTATTCTGTAAGATGCAGCAGTTTTAGAGCATTTAATCAAATCTTATTCATGAGCAGGTGTTAGCCCCGCCCAGCAAAGGCTAGCCCTGCCCACCTGACAGTTATTCACGTTTCTTCCTATTCAAAGTAAGAGGTGTATGAGTTGGGGTGGGCGGGGCTAGCCTCAGGTGGGCAGGGTTTGGAAAAAATGACTCTTCTAATGAAAAACTGCAGATTTGAGCATTAAATACACGAAAACTACAGCATCTTACAGAATAAGGGACACAGCACTGGAAACAGCATGACTGTCACTACCTTGTTCTGCCCTCAGCAAGGGGGGCATAATCTATGTGACAGGTTCTCTTTAAGTAATGGGTAGTACATGTATTAATTTACTAAAATAAATGTATGTGCACTTTTGATAAACACCATACTTGATAGATGGTCTCTGCCAATGTTGGCTAATTTCATCAGGATCAGATGTTCTAGTGTCCATGTCAGACTGAGGTGCCTGGAGCCCACCAGTGGAGTTGGCTCTTAGGGTCCACCAGTGAAATTGATTCTTGGACCCTCTTGTGGAGTTGATTCTTGGGGCCCACCAATGGAATTGATTATTGGGGCTCACCAATGGAGTTGATTCTCAGGCCCACCCTTGGAGCTGATTCTTGGAGCCCATCAGTGGAGTTGATTCTTAGGGCTCATCCTACAGGTACTTTACATGACTGAACATACTGGACATGCCTCTTGTTTTCTGCCTATCTTTCTCTGCTTTTCTCCCTGAAAAGAAGCCATAGTCTGCCCTGTCTAAGTGTGACTAAGCACAAGGGCCCACCAGGGGGAGAAGTTTTCCCTACTTTCCTGGGGGCTGCTCTGAGCCTGCCTAGTGTGTTTGGGTGGACTACCAATCTTCCAACCAAGCATTCAATGACAGATTTTCAGATTTTGGGAGAAAGGCATGCCCAAACAATGTGCTACTAAGCCAAGAATACATGTTTATAGCAGAGTCATAATAGAGCTGCTGGCCAAAATAAGGGTTTAACTGGCATGTCTAATGTGTGTGGCCAGCTTTAGGGTAGAACAGGGTGAAGTTTTTTCCAACTAGATCTGCAGAGTTGGGTTTGTAAACTATAAAAAACACCAGAAAAGTATCTAGACTTAAACTGGTCATACACTTGAAAGAAAATTAAAAATTTCACCAGGATCTATTGATGAGCTCGTTGTTTTTGGGGCCTTAGAAATATCCCCTAATGGCAGAAGTGAAAGGAAGAAAGGATAAGGCAGCAGCTGATCCCCCTTTCTCCACTGAAATAAACAGTTACACTTAGCCAAGTTCCCATGGGTATGGTGGAGATGGGTTAAAGAGCTGTTGGGTGAACAAATTATCTCAAGTATATGGCCATCTTAAATGTGCCACAAGGGGAATCCTATACCAATCCACCATATAATCATGACCTAGATTCTTGATGGATTTACAGCTAATTTATCTAGATGTATTTATCATCATAATTTCTACAACTCTATGGGCGATATGTATGTATGGGGCAGCGCCAGTATTCTGGTGTTCCTCCAGTCCAGAAACTGGCTCAGCCCTGTTCTCTAGATGTATGAGCAGGTGCACTCCAAAAGTAGGTGCATTTTGCGGCGCCCGCGGCGCTTTGTAATGCACCTAAGATGTGGGGCTTTCTGGAGGAGTGTCGCACCACAACTGTATGATTCTACAAAGTTAAAACTGGAGGACGGCAAAACTAGGCGCAGTACTGCTGGAACAAACAGACCAAGTTAAAGGTGATTTACCTGAGCCTGGGTTGTCATAGTAGAAATAGAATGCGGCAAATCTATGACCCGCAGTAGAACAGGTTTATACATATACTGTAGCTTTCTACAAGATTTTATAACTGGCCTCTGCACCTAGATCATACATGTCGTCTTATGTGTTCTTGAATTATCTTCCTAATCTCCTTTCTCCAACATCCTAAACTGAGAAGAAAATAATTTCCATTTTTTAGAATCTTAAATTCTCGTCTTCTAATCAAGATGGGGAGATATCCATCTTTCACACCAAGCAGCAATGTGACTTTGCTGCAGAGCGCCAGATGACCCTTCCAACTGCAGAGCCCAAGAGATAAAAATTTGGTCAACCCTCAATAATGAAATTAAAACAGGTCAACCATCCATGTCATTAGAAGACGAAGAAGACAAGGAAGAGTTGACGTCAACATCGATCCTCGCTGAGTGCTCTTTTGATGGAGTTTTTTGGCATATCGCACCTTGGGCCCTTTTTTGGCCGCCAAGCGCTGCTTAAAATCCTCTAATGTGCGTGTATATTAGTGATGGGCAATGCCACTAAGTCTACATGCCATCAGAGCCGCCGTAAACGGCTTGGATGTCACCCAAACTCTGCATTAATTTTCTGCCTTGTTACAAAACAGATATCTCTATCAAGTGCAGCTTTGTTGTGTGGCTGAGCCTTTCCTGTAGGGCTGGTGTATTGCGCTTTTTGCACGTTTCTTATGTCTCTAGCGCTCCCTCTCCTTTTTTTCTTCATCTTTGCTGTAGCGTGTACGCTGTCTATGTCTGTCAGCCTGCGTTAGAACACAGTATGCAACTGAGAAGAACACTCTGTGATGCAGTATGCCTTGTCTCAGTGCAGGACACCTACAACCACTTCTCCCCGTCTGCCTGTCGTCCTCTCCAATCAAACATGTCTTACTTATCAAGGGTGCAATCAGCATGTCCAAACCCCCCTCCCTCTATATTACCATATATGTATAGATCTCTCAATACATGTATAGATGTGGGTGTGCGTCACATGCTTGTTATTCATTGCACCCATTCTATCTTCTCTCTCTCTCTCTCTCTCTCACTCTCTCTCTCTCTCTTGCTTTTCTCTCCCTCTCTCTTTCACTCAGGTCACTTTGACAAGCTCTCTCTCCTCCCACTAGCATTGCAATTAGCATATTAATAAACCACAGTACTGCCAGCAGAGAGAGGGAGAGAGAGAGAGAGGGAGACACACACACAAGCACACATACAGAGACAGAATAAAATTCCTTCTGCCTGCTTCCTCTGAGGCCCAATTTCTGCCTTTTAGGGGGGCTTGTTTTGTTCTTTGAGATCTCACAAGGGCATTTTATGCCAGGAGCCTTAGCTGTGGGCAACCAGTACCTGCTCGTCTCCACACCAGGCATGTGAAGATGTCAGTGGGTTGCGCATGTCCTGGTAAGTGCTCCTCTTCTTCTTATTATGTTTTTGTTCATTAACTTGCAATCAATTAAGTCAAAATCTGTCGGTTTTGCTGCAGGAGTCGGGGCCTTTGTATTATCTTGCAATGGAGTCCATTGAATTTGCAAAAGTACCTGTTTAATTTTTTTTACCTGGTGGGGGCGACGGAAAAAATTCCCAGAGTTCCTAAATGTCAGCCAATCAGAAGTGCCTCTGGACTTTTGACCTTAGGTCATGGGGTTATTGCAATATGCCCATTTTGGAGCCCTGACAATGCTAATTGAATGACGTTAACAGATATTGTCATAGGGCTGATTAAAGCTTTCACAGAGGAGCGTGACTTATTCTCCCTCTATGGCCACTTAACCGTACAAGCTAGGTCATTATGCCCCCCCTCCCCGAAATCCTGTGCCCCTCCAGGGGTTACTAAAGGTTGTTGCCAGTCTTGCCGTCAGTGAAAGACCCATTTTGGACCTAGTTTGAATGACATGCTTGTGCGTTTCCTTCTCTGCTATTCTAAGTTAACTCCTACAGTGCTGGAGAGGCAGGGTACCTCACAGTACTCCAGTCGCTGGAGTTGCCTGTTGATCACCTTAGCGTTGACACCCTAAAGGGTGATTTGTATAGGTATTATTCTAAGGCTGCTGTTATTGCAGAAGGATTGTAGAGATTCACTTTAAATCAATGCAGCTTTGCAATCTGGATCTGAAAAAGCAGTGGAGTTACTGCAGACTGGTGCACATTTGCTGTTGGTATCCATATTTCTTGCTGTGTTTATCAAGGACACCTTTTCGGAGTGTTATGCACTGCGCTCATATCTGCAGGGACTCATTAGCAACGTCTTAAGAAAGACAAGAAAACATCAGCGGGTCATTTAATGCTATAGCTGCTGAATGGGGGTTAACATAGGGGACTGTGCATGTCTTACGCAATCAACCCCCCTTCCTCAAGACTAAACTCTATAGCAACAATGTTATTTTGTGTTTGTTTTGGAGATCAGAAGATACATTGTATCACCTTTTATTAGGTGACGCATTAAATATCATTGTTTCCACTATTAATGTAAACAAATGCAACTTTTGGATATTGACTATATTTGTGGTTCTGGATCCTGTTGGTTTCTATAGATCAGAGTGAAGACCTGTAATTGATATTGTGGGCGCAACATAATAATACTACAATCAGCTGGGAAGACTTTGCACACTGTTCTGTTAATGGAAATAGATCTGGGGCAGGACCCGCCATAGTTATGTCTGTCTCGATGATATCAGTACATTTCTCACAGTTTTAGGATAATGTTGTGGTTTAAGGCATCTTTGTTTCATTAATATAGAAGCATCTATTTTTTCTATTTGAGCCCATTATACAGGGCTTTAAGGACAATGAAGGGGGGTGGTCATACTGAAAAGTTTAGCAATGAAAAGGGGTCTAAAATGGCATAAAAATATCTGTGCATATTTACAGGAATTTAACGTTGTGTGTAAGGAATATGTTGTGCAACCGTCATCTCCAGCACCACATTTAATGGTGGCCCAGCAAAAGAAAGAAAATTACATAGACAACAATGTAAAAAAATGGAAAAAGCTAATTTCTAATTTTTTGGCATTTTAGTAGTCCATCTCCTGGACCATGCTGACCCATATTGAGTACTGTTTATTATTGAATATATCACATAAAAACCAAGGCCACATTCCACATTCAGAAACTTGAGGGCTGTAATACCTGCTACAAAATTTAGGGCCACATGTATGAAAACTGTATAGGTCTAAAACTCACTTTGTTGCCCTTTGTAGGTTACAATGGGCAAAAAAGTGAGATTTAGACCTATGCAGTTTTCATACATGTGGCCCTTAGTTTGCAATTCTCTTTCTTTGTTGCCATTCCATCAATTTGCAATCCCAATGGTTTTTATACAGGAGTCTATTAAATTACTGGAAGGGCACAGGTTTAAAGGGCTTGTCTGGTTGGAAAAACCCATTTTATAATACATTATTAAGAAATTCTGAGTTAATGTTGGAGGGATCTCCCATTCAGGACCATCATCTATTAGCCAAACCTGAGAGTTGTAATAACCCTCTTCTCTTGATCTAGTAGCCATAGCACCTCCATGGATATCAACAGGATTTCAGTGGGTATGGTGTAATGCTTCATTTCTCCTAAAGGGAACACTTACTGCAGGGTTCTTCCACAGTTTACAACTGATTGCCAGTGAAATGAGCTTATAGTTGGGGATCCTTAAATAATTGTTCTCCGTGGAAAAGGCTTCATTTCTCAGTTACTTTGTCCCTCTAGAGCTGTCATAATCTCTATCATAGAATACATGCTGCTGTATATGTCTACTATATTTTGCTGACAGGTCTTGCAAGGAGACACCAAGGGATCTTGAGTTGAATGACAGTTACATGGATGTGGTGGGACCCCAACCCTGCTTAGGAGTAGCGTGGATTACAAAATATCCAGGAGACAAAGGCTGAAGTGCTTCAAACACAAGTTGCAAAGACTGTAGTAAATTGGTTACAGAGCGGACAGAGATTTTGTTGGTTACAGTATATATAGTTCTTAGCCTACTGGTTCCACATCTTAGAGGCACACAAACTCGGTGGTTGCAAACTGCAACAAAGCAGGCCATGTGTTTGAGTGCTGTCTTTAGTTCCCAATGTGAAAATCTCCCTTATATTTTATCACACGAAGAGACCACAGTCTCCAGCTTTCTTTGCTGGTGGTAATCACTTCCTTTACGGCAGCTCATGACTTGCCTGGCAGACTGTGCCAGCAGTTTTCTCCCACCTCGGCATTCTTGTCAGTAGCTCTTGCCCTGCTTGGCATCTCACTCCCCTCCGGTCTGTTTAAAACCTTTCTAGCTGCACTCTTCTTCGCCTTGACTACCTCCCTTGGTCAGCTCTAAAATAGGCTCACTTGTACTATGTGCATCCCTCTGGCCTCAACAACTGTTTGGCGCCAAAACACACCCGTGTACATAGGCATTACAATAGCTGTAGCAGCCATAGCAGTTGCTATGGGGCCCAGAGGTTGAGGGGGCCCACTAAGGTGCAAAATCAATGTGCCTTTTTGTAGGAAATAGAAATTGTTGACTTCCTGTTATCTAGCACTATGTGGACTTTCTGATATATGGCGCAATTATCTATACCTTCAATTATTGCTCATTATCCTGCTGTTTCAATTTCCTGTCATTCTAAGGAAGGGAGGGGGACATCTCATTTTGCTATAAGGCCCTATAAATTCTACTTACACCCCTTATATAGTTTTAATTCTTCCATCTTCTCTAAGGGGCAGTGCAATGCCAGAATCAACTTTTGCCCTTCAGCCTTCATCACTGTGACCCATATGAACATAAAAATCAACGAACACTCCCTTAAGACTCATGGCAATAATGACACAATATTAGGTCATTGCTTATAGAGCAAGTCTTTAAATTCTACTTCCTACGCAAAGTAAATTAATAAGTAGCAGGACTTATATTTAGCTGTAGAGATGGTCATTTACATTTGAGCTGCATTAGCTTCAGGAACATGGACTGCTAAATGTCCATGGTGTTGTTCAGAAATAAAGGTCAGCAATCCTGCAGCAGAAGACAAGACATTCAATGTGTCTTCTAGGCTTCTGTATGCAGTCTCTCTTTGGCTATTATTATATACACCAGGGGCTATTTAGTAGAGACCCCTTACTGCTTATGGAAGACTTTGGTCTTGTTCATGCAACAATCTTTACATGGACCCACGGGAGAAATCTGAGGTGACAGCCCTTAGATTTCTCCCACAAATTTTCACTTTATACATGGTGGAATTCCCCATGGTTCTTAATGAGAATTAGCTCCATTCCTGTCTGGCAGATGTGGTTTCTGTACATGGTGGAAATTAATTTAAAAACTAATTTTTCCATGCTGTAACTTTCATACATGTGAGCAAAAAAATCCACAACTTAGTTTAAAACACAGCAATGATTCTCATTAGAATATCATGCAACATAGGTTACCAGTGGAATGCATGCAGATTTCAATGTGAAACAGAAACAGATCCTTACTGTGTAGTTCCACCGTGTGAACTTGGCCTAAGAGACACTGTGAGCAAATCTGTCTGACATTGCAAGATTTCAAAGTTTTCCTATAATAGACACCTATCACCTATCCAAAGGATTGGTAATAAACATCTGATTGATGGGGGTCCCACTGATTACTGAACCAGAGGTCCCAGGTCTTTGAATAGAGCAGTGTATGAATGTGTCCACGGCTAATCTAATTAAAGTCTATGGCACTGGTTAAGATAGCCGAGTACAGTGCTCTATTACCTTTGGCAATATCACAGACTTTGATTGGAGCAAAGTTTATGAGACTACTGAAGAATGGAGGGCTAGGTACCTCTGTTTTAGTGATGGGTGCGGGACTCCACCAGAGATCAGATATTTATCACCTATTATGTGGATAGGTGAGAAATGTCTATAAGGGACAAAAATCCTTTAAAGGGGTCGATCCTTCGAACTCTTGGAATAATTGTAACCACTACTGATCTTACACACCGTTAAGCCTACATTTACAAAAGGGTTGACTATTTTTAACAATTCCTTCTTGTTAATAAAATATAGAAAACATATTCTTATCTGAACTTGCTGCAACCTCTGGAAATCAGGATGTTGGCAGCAAGTGTTTACTTCTCCTGCAGCACCACCACAGGTGAAAAAAGGCATTACATGGTTCCCATTAAAATCAGTGGGTTGACCAGATGATGTAGAACCTGTTTAGGTCTAAAACTTACTTTTTTGCCCATAGGTTACTATGGGCAAAAGAGTGAGTTTTAGACCTAAACAGTTTCATACATGTGGCCCTAGGTCTTCTAGAGAGAGACAGTCTTTATAGCTTTGTGATCTGACTGTTTTCTAAATGCCAGACAACTCCTTTAACGCCCAGTGGGTATTGTGGGCATTGGAAGGGGTATGCTGTCGTATAAAATTGCAGCTCCAGTTGTGAAGTGCTGGCTTTTTTGCTGGCTTTGTGCCGGATAAAATGTAGATAAGGAACTGGTGGAAATTGTAGTAACACTTAGGACTCTGCACAGTAGATTTTGATGTTTTTAATGGGAAGCAAAAAATTAATTATTATGTGTGAAATTCACACCCAAACACTGTTTGTCACCTCTGACTGAGATTGTTTGTGCAAGCGCTTATTTAAAGTAGGAAGGACTGTAAATAAATTGCTTTATTCAGCCATTCACTGCTGCAGTGGATATAGTGAAAACCAAAGAGCATTTGATGGATCAGTATTTACATATGTTGCCTCACGAACATATTTATTTTCCATTTGCCATATTAGAGCATGGGTGTTATGGTGAAGGGTGCCCTGCTGAGGACCACCTATATGAGCAAAAGCCACTAATAGCAAGACGTTTTTGCTCTAGAGGAGCCAACCAGTCCAAGTACACTGGTCCCACAGAATACAAAATTACTTGGTTCCAGCTTGACCAGTATGTGTTGAAACTGTAACTCTATGGAAAACTGGTAATTGGTTCTGAATCCCTAAAATGTTACCCAATGTATTGCAAAATGAAGATAAAAGATAATTAAGCAGATAACTAATACAGAGAAAGTAAGTCCTTACTCATAACAATCAGAAAGAGCTGCCGGAAGCTGGAAATCACTTTCTATTTTGACGACAGGAACTTTTTTGGGTTTAGTACTTTATGCACAGAGTACCAGAAAAAAATTAAATGGGGCCCTCACCTAGGGCGACATTTATGTACGGGGCTGAGGCAGTATTCTGGTGTCCTTTCAGCCCAGAAACTGGCGCAGCCCTGTTCTCTAGATTTATAATCAGACACACTCCAAAATGAGGCATATTATCAGGCGCCCACTGTAGTTTGTAATGCGCCTGAGATGTGCGGACAGGTCACACCACAACCGTATGATTCTACACATGCTGGAACAGCCAGACCAAGTTAAAAGTGGTTTACCTGAGCCTGAATTGTCGCTTTGTAACTAGTAGAATATGTTCATAGACTCATGTGCAATCTATGCTACTAATGCGCGTAGAAAAATTGTTGCCTGGGCGCCAAAATACATACATGTGGCCCCTAGTGTCCAAAGGAGCTGCTCATCCTAGCACATGTAAAGAGCAGTGCAGGACATGTAGCACCGCACTGTAGTGTAGAGAGGCTACTAGGCCGCCAATCACTGCTTGTACTTCACTAATACAATAAAATGTTTTTGATAATTTGTTGGATCTCCCAGTCAATCCCATGTACTGCAGATCAGCAGTGTCTGGGACATGGAATGTAGAGTTTGTTTTCAAGATACAATGTCCCAGGAAAGACCCTTGTATGGTGAAAATATTGCCTCCTGAGGCCATTGTATCTTGAGGGATTGCTGTATTCTATGCATGACCAGCAAATACCATATTTGCCTAGTAGTGACCACTGCAGTGGAAGCCTATAGTCAGCCACAGCTTCCTTCCTCACTGATTGCTGGGGATTCCTGAAATGGAATCTGTATTGATCATCTTATTACCAGGATAGGTTCATTTCAAGAACGGTTTGTCATCATGAGACGTCCCCTTTAATATTTGTATTACTAATTAAACTGAACATTGATCTTTTTAGATAGTCAATAAATGTGGGTATTCCATTTTTAACATAATACATTAGAAGGCCAGGTTCACACATTGTGTCCACTATGCGGCTGAGGTAAGAGCGATACCACACTGACATGCAACCATTTGAATTGTTAATAGTATTGCTCGCTGTTGCAGCGAAACAGAAGCTTACTGCGTGTCATTAACAATTAAAATGTCTGCAGCTGAGCGTGAAAACCACATTGACTTGTATGTCAATGTGGTTTTGGCCCACTTTGGCCTCATCAAAGCCGTTGTGTGAGGACCCAGCATTACTGGTGCAAGTATACGATTTGTCAGCATGGCTGAAGGAAGGAGGATTGGTTCTTCTGTCCTCTGTCAGGTTCAGTGCTACATTGCTTTTTGTCCCAGCCCAGTTATGAGGAGCACGAGTGCTAGGAACTACTTGGTCTTGTTGTGAACCTAGAACTGAATGGAAAAATATATTGTTAGCATGCAGAATCCAAAACCTACTCCTGCTCCATCACAGATTTGCAGGGGTGCCCATTTGGTGCTAATCAGTTTAAACTTTACAACGATCAATGCTGCATTTCTCTGATACATAGTGACAAATCGCTTGATTCCCACCTGAATGCGGATGCATTGTAGTTCCCTGTACATTGGGGTGGCTGGGACAAACCAGAGGGACCTCAGACTTTTGTTAATTACCAGAAGTTGGAGCCTCAATGATCACAATGTTATGGTATAAATTAGTGATGTAGCATAACATTCTTAGAGGGAAATATTCCTTTAGCCTGGAGCTCATGACAGAAGAGAGATTCAGCTCACAGAAGGTGCCTACACTCAGGACTATGTACGGAAAGGTTTCAAGGAACCAATTAACAAAATATATTAGAAAGTTGGAGAGTCCTTCTTTAAACAGTGATTGATTAGTATATTCTGCATCTCCACAAGCACTGCTTTCTACCTGGAAATCCTTTTCATATACAAACCGGTTTTGATAAATGAAACAAATATACCATGTGTCAATATTACTGTATAGTCTAGAAAATCAAGAAGTAATGCCGTTGGTCTGTATTACCTCGTATCCTCCAGTGCATCTGGGTTCGGGAAGCATTGCAGATTGTCTGCTTCTGGAATTTTGCTAAACTGAAGATCATATAAAATATGCTGTTGACAAAACTACAATGCATTATCTAATTCTAGTTCTTGCATACAATAATATTATTTAGAGCTCAGTTTCTGTGTCTGTAGTATATGTTTATCCATCAACAGTCATAAAAGAATGTCCCTAGTGGCCAATGGACAGAATACAACCGTGAGCACAAAAGCTGTCACATATGAGAGTTCATTGTTTGTCAGTCTGTCTATCAATCCATCTTATTATCTATTTCTTTCTATTTTATCTAACTATTTGTCTATCTATGTCATTATCTAAAAAGAAGGAAAAAAATTCTGCACTCAGAAAAAATAAGTGCTGCCCAAAAATAATGTTTTACTGCAACTGAAGTAAAAAAACAAAAAAATAATTAATTAACCCCACGTGGCAAGACAGCAAAGTTTCAGCCCCAAACAGAAGCTTTTTTTCCACCTTGTTTGCTGTTTCGGGCTGAAATGTTGCTGTCTCGCCATGTGGGATAATGAAGCATTTTTGTTTCTTCAATTGGAGTGTTGGGACGTTCTTTTTTGGATATCTATCTATCTATCCATCTAATTATTTATCTATCTATCCATCTAATTATTTATCTATCTATCTAGCCATCTAATTATTTATATAGCCATCTAATTATCTATCTATCCATCTCATTATCTATCTATCCATCTAATTATCTAGCTATCTATCCATTTATCTATCTATCTATCTATCTATCTATATATCTATCTATCTATATATCTATCATAAAGCAGTGAAGCCCCTTACCAGGCAGTGTAATTATTAGTGATGTGACTCTGGCAATGACATTATGTGCTGGCAGCTATACATTGTTATCTGTGGATCGGCTCGTCTAGACAGGACCCACAGACGCCTCCTTTAAAAAGCTTCTCATCTTATTGTCCCAGGAAGACTGGGCTTTGCTTTACCTGCAGTTCTGGCGGAAGCTTTTACAGATTCAATATTAAATTCTGTTTACAGTGTCATCTTCAAGGATGTGTTGCTGTAGCCATACTCGAAAATAGGAATACTTCTATATATAATTCTATATAACAAAGCCAATGTCCATGCTGGTAACTGTGACTTATGTTTGATCACCATGCACATAAGATACCATTTATATTTAAAAACCAAGGAGATCTGTTATACCGTTCAGATAAACACAGCCCAGATGCCCTGTTAACTGACTGTGATGATAATTATTTTATACAAAATACTGGGGCGTCCTGGGGAAAAAAAGTTGTCAGTAGTCTTCCTAATTTGGAAATTGGACAGATTCTGAACTGATTATTCTATAAAAGCTGGGGTTAAATTCAATGCTTCTGTTCACACAGCCATAAGGTAAAAAAAATTCTGGCTGCCTGTAGCCAACAAAAAGGGAGCAATCTGCATACAGATTTATCATTAAACTCAATGATACGGTTGTCTTCAGTAAGCCCTCCCTAGTGGTGACTGAGAATTTTAAGTTTAGTTCTATGCCAACACGGGGAAATTGAGACAAAGAGCCCTATAAGAAGAAATCATTACATTAATTAAGATGTCACTTTCCATATAGGAATAGCATTATGTTGATAGTTGGAGGTATATTTAAATTTCAGTACTGTGCACCACTTATAGTCATGCAAAAAAGACAGGAAGCAGGAGAAAATAGCACTCCAGTATTATTCTTATCTAACGTACATGCTGTGCTATTTTTTTGTGCTCTGTACATTTCTTTGACATCTTAAACCCCATACAGTGGGACATGCATTTGTTGTTCTATATCAGGATTAGGAAAGTACGGCTGCTTTCTTCAAGAAAGTGGGTCATACCTGTCCATGGGCTGTGTCAGGTATTTCACCTCGGCTCGTGGCAGATTGGGGTGTCCAGGACCTACCAGTGCAGGTGATTTTGGGGTCCACCAGTGGATTACATTCTTGGGGACCCAGGTACATGACTGCACATGCATCGTGCTTTCTGCCTCTCTTTCTCTGCTGTTCTCCCTGAAAAACAGCCTATGCAGGTTATTCTCAGTGGCTCACAATGCACCGTTTCCCATCGGTGCCTAGGGGCCCACCATGGGTTTACCCTGCTCCCCTGTGGGCCAGTCCAAGCATGCCTCAGCTCTAGTAAAGTGAAGGAGGGGAAGCTGCAAAAAACCAGTGGATACATGTGGTTCTGTTTTTGAAGAAAGCCCTGTTGAAGCCATATTTTTCTAATAATATTAACTCCCTTCAAAATGATTAAATTGCTCTTGCTCTGAATATAGGTGTAAAAAATCATGTAAACACGGCTGATAATCTTAATTTTCCCACAAGATGAAGGGAGATGGGCAAACCAGCATTGGAATTGGTGATGTTGGTTGGAGGAGACCTGCAGATTGGTAGCACAGGCTTCACTACATGTTGCCTTGTTGAGCAGTTCAGCGGCACGCTGTGTTTAGCCCCCCATTTATGGCTCAAGGGGCCCCCAATTTTTTCAGCTCTGTGCAGAATGTATGCCAGGCAATGATTGAGCTTCAGTAGTTGCAGAGCAAGAAGTCAAGACAGAGAAGAGCATCATTCTGGCACCATCTTCTGTACAGCTCAGCAACATAATGCCACTTTTTAATTTGATATTAGCAGAGGTGTAACTTCTGGGGCCCAATACAAACTCTACATAAGGGCCCCACCTACCGTGTGTCAGTTATAATACTGATGTCTTCTTATGTGGCCTTTGCTTCCCTTTAGGCTCCAGGGCCTACTAGCAGCTGCTTTCTTTGCAATCCCAATAGTTACACCAATAGATGTTAGTGACTGGTGGTAAGCTTCAGGGTCAGCCCAAAGTGACCCAAAGTTTGCTAGCAAGTCATTGTACTGGCAGCTAGTAGGGATCAACAGTGTACAGAGTTATCTGAAAGTTTGCACTCAAGTGACGAAGGTAAAAGAACTAGTGGCTCTGGTACATTGAACCCACAAGAAAGAAGAAGATGTTGGGCTTCAGTTTATATCTCAAAGGGAGTTTCAGGGCAAGAAACCAGAAACATCATAGTGCACATAACTATGCAGCTCCAGAACCCAGCACCAATAGTGAATGACTACAGGCCCTGGGTTCAGCCGCTGTACAGTTATATGCCCTACAACATTCTTGGTATCCAGCACTGAAGCTCCCTTTGAGATAAGACAGGACTAAAGCCCAGCATCATCTTCTTTCTTGTAGTTTCGGTGCTTGCCCTCTCACCCATCAATGCAGCATAGGTGATAATGTGGGACCAGCTGCAAATATCTTGAGCTACACATAGTGTTGTGACTTCTTTAGCACTATCCAATAAGCTTGCTATGGGTTGGCCTTAGAGAACAGGGAGATGACCGCGCTTGTCCAGCTCTGTCCCATTCATGTCTTTGGGAGTTCCAAATATAGCCAAGTACACTCGCTCGCTATATTCGGAACTAACATAGAAATAAACAGGGAGAACTAGGCAAGTGAGGCCATCTCAAGCTACAAGCTGGCCTCAGAAGGGAATTTGCAAAGGGGCAAACCCCATTTAATTGCATAGTTGTTTGTAACTTTTTTATTTCTTCTTCTTTATTGCATTTGGAGATTGTTTGCTTCTGGTAAATTATGACATTAGGGGAGACATGTATGAAGGAAGGCACTTTGAAGTGATTTATTGAGTCTCATTTTCCGTGTATAATGCGCCTGTATGTATGAAAGTGTTTTTTGTGTGATTATAAATGGAGTCTAAAGTTCATCGCACCTCGATGTGTTAGGCGCATTACGGAATTTAGGCACAACATATATAAAGGCTATAGATAGGTTGAAAATAAAAGAAAAGTCATTACACTAGCATCAGTGAATAGAAACTATGGGACTGATCTTGCTTGGTGGACCACAGGTCCCAGCAATACCTGTGCTGTGCTGGCTCTTGCTGTATGTAGAACAAATGGTGAGAACAGCAAAAATACATTTCAAATTTAATGTAGTAAAAACTTAAAATTGTAAAATCTGAACAACAACATCAATGGGTTATTTAATGTAAAACTAGTTTTAGATTCTATTAAATTTAAATGCATTTTATAGGAGATATTTTTATATTTTTGGGATATTATATATCTTTATATAAATTTTATTTGATAAAAGTTTTTATTAAATTCAAATAATTGAATTTTATATAGTTTGATAATTATCAGAAATTACTTCGTTTTGCTGAACCACATTCATATATGTGTCTCATAGTACGAGTGTGGTCTCCATAACGCCCGCATAACGCCCTCTCATGTTAGACACATTAGAAAGTGTCGTCTTATGAACTAACACATTCATTAGGCGCATTAGACATTGTAGCCGGCTCACTTTGGCACATTTTACGCCAGAAAAGGTTGAAAACCCCGATCCCTAGCAGTCCCATTTTACTAATCAGGAAAATCTGCATGGAGTTTTATTTTATGTAAGGTAGCCTTATACGCATGCTGGGGCCATCTACACAGAGCCAGTATAGTGGCAGTTTTGTAATATTTTCGACAGCCCTTCACCTACTTTTTACAAAGCAGGGGGCTCCAGTTTAACTGAACTCTGCAACTTTATTAAACCAGACAAAAGTATAAATAGATGCATTTCAGCGGGGAGAAGTCAAGTCCAATCAGACAAAGACTTCATTTCTAGTTCATTGTGGATCCTCCTGGAGGGGGCGCGGAGGAGAGAAATAGCCGCTGCCAATTTAGCACCAAAACTCTTTTTTTTGTTGTTGTGTGAAAGACAAAACAAGCTGATCCAGTAGAAATTCCATGAAAATCGCACACTAATCAATCCCACAGGGACCCAGCATTCAAAGAGCCTCACGTCACAGGCATCTCCTCACATATTGTTTCAAATCCCATTTTGTCTGCAAGCAGCGGTCCATCTCTGATGTCTGAAGCAGAAACGGTTTGACTCTCAGGACGCTCGTCACAAAAACACTGCTTCTTTTTTCTTTTAATTATTTATCTGGAAGCCGACCACGGCATTAGACTACATCTGGTATTAGGCATCTTGGAATGGCCTGGCCCATAGAGAATAGTGTGATCATTCCAGCCCAGCAGTATTTAGAGCAGGGCAGTCCCTGGAAGCCATGCTGTCTTACCACCAGACATCTGCACACTGTCACTAAGTTAACACTTTACTACTGGGTAAAAGTGATTATATAAAAGGACGTGGGACTGAAATATCTAATTAAAAATAAGAATTTTGGTAGCTGCAATCAATGGCAGTCTACTAACACAGACATGTTAAAGGGTAACTATCATTTTTATATAGTCGTGACCTCATAGTGACGTGTCAGAGGTTGTGAATAGGGGTCTGGGTGCTATGACACTGACCAAATGAGAGGAGTGATCACTGTGCACATTTCTCTCTGCTCACCTTTTCTTGGAAAGCCAAGCATGCAGTATACGGATTCATAGAAAGTCTTATTCTCTCCAAGGAACACAAAGCACTGTTCTTCTGAAGCGAAGCAGTAGAGCGCTCAGTAGATAGGTGGGTGTCTCATCACCTGTCTCATCACCTGCAAACTCATATGACTTGTCACTATGATATGTCCAAAGTTTGTAAAAATAATAGCTACTCCTATAAAATATTACAGTCTACAACAAATAGAAAAGTAAGGTACACTCCACCAGAGACATGGAAGCTGCATACAAAACTTTATCTACATGTATATTGTATTCTATTACTATTCTGCCTTATCTAGGCCTCCAACAGTACAACAGAGCTGTCATTCCCTGTTCCAATCCCTAATCATTATGAGATGACTTTGCTTATTCTGTCCCAATCTATATAGTAAAGCTGGCAAGTGAGCTGCAGAGAACAGGAACTGTCAGATTATTGTTTGTGCTCTAGTGGGGGAATATAAAATATTTCAATACCTTTGTATGGATATTCACATAAAAACAAACCCCACCTTACTGTAAAGAGCCAAGATAGTAAAGTATTTTACTACTTTATTGTAGCAATGGTTTGTGGTCACAGTGGTCAGATACTCTCAGACAGTAAAGGCACATCCTAATATTGTACTATGAAGGTCTGTAGTGCACCAACCATTTTAAGTGTGTTTTATTTCATTAAGACCCAAACTATTTGTTGGATGGAATTGTCTTGGAATATAGCACATTTCTCTTGATGTCACCGGATCATGTCACTAGTTCCTGAATATTGATTGGCACATTACATGAAAAGTGCTTCAGTCCTGAAATGAGTTGTCTCCACTGGGTGCCTGTTTATTGGTGTGATTTTCCTTGGTGTCAGCACTGATCTGTTTCCCACAGTCATGGCTTTTTGGTAAGAGATCAGATTAGATATACAGGCAGCCGTCTCACTTCCTAACTTCCAGTATACTCAGTGTTCTGAATAGGAAAGGGAAAGCTCAGTTCCCAGTGTCTATATATATCTCCGGAGACGATGGTGTGTGAGAAGAAAAACAAGACTTTCTGTCTGATTCAATGCCTGGCAACTCTTTAGCAGGATCTCTGCAGAAATGATTGAAGAGGCAGCTCTATTAACATATGAAACATCTTTTATCTCCACAGGTTAACATCCTTAACAGTAGTTGGTAGTATTATAATGGTTAGTGCTAGTGTAGTAAACCTATTGCGCCTAGTTTTTTCACATGGTGATTGAATGTCTTTGAATAGTGACAACCATTTTTCTGAACCTGGAATGTGTTCCACCGTGGACACTTCCCTCTCCCAACTCTTTTTGGGAAATCATACAAAAGTATATAAATCAGCAGGGGATGAGAGTGAGCGCTGATAGGATATAAAATCTGTGCTCCATCTTGAGGCATAAAGGTAGTCATTTCCTAATAGCCATGCTAAACATGATCATGAGCAGCTCATGAGTCAAACTCAAACACAGTTACATAGTTTGTAAGGCTAATAAAAGACATGTCCATCCAGTTCAGGCAAAAATATTTTTGTTTACAGCAATTAATATAAAAAGCAGAAATCTATTATAAAAAAAAATTAAAATAGTGACATTCCGGACAGAAAATAAGCTTTGCTGACGCATTTCAAACAATAGTTTTTTGTAGCATCCATCAAGTTCAGCCTATTGTCCTATAGTGTTGATCCAGAGGAAGGCAAAACCCTCCATGAAGTTAAAGCCAATTGTCCTCATTTAAGGTGAAAAAATTCCTTTCTGACTAAAATTAGGGAAAAAAATCCATCCTGACTCCAGTCTGGTAAACAGAATAAATCTCTGGATCAACGACTCTTCTACAGAATCCTAGTCACTCTAACTTCATATATTATTACACTCTTAAATGGAATGTGTCATCAAAAAATGACTTATTGTTTAACTCACATTTTTATGTTAAACACATTTTTTAGGAATTTTGGTTACTTTTTTTTAATTTTCCATATCAATTTGAGTATTTTTTAAATATTTCTTAAGTCCCGCAGTTTTCACTTTGGCCACTAAGCCTAATAATTGTCTGACACTTCCTGTTCTGTTTAGAGAGCTTTTCAGCAGTCGGCTCATTATCAGTAAAAGCAGGGTCAAACTGAAAAGAGACACCATTGTGTACAGATAATACAGAATCCACCAGTCACAAGAGGAGATGTCACAGATCCCCCTCTCCCCTCCCTTCACAGTGAAAAACTCTCCTATACAAGTCTATGGGACAGAATCTGTCAAAAGAATCCTATGTGCATGACGCTGCTGAAAAGTATCACCCTGACAGCTGTTAACTCAGTGCAAGCAAAAATAACTACCCCACAATCATATATAGATGGCTGAATTAAGAAATCTACAATCAGGAAATAAAAACGACTGAGAGGAAAAGAATATGGATCAAGGCTTTGATTTAATAAGTAAAAAAAAAAAATTGGTGACAGATTCCCTTTAAGCTATTGTAGTCTATCATTTGGACCTGAGCTATGTCATTCAGCCCTAGTTTATTGGTAAGCAAATTTTATTACCAAAAAATTATGCTTTGAAGTAAAGTTATGATAGGTCATGTTCCTATATGTTCCAGGTTTCTCAGGATACTTTGGGTGTTTGAGCAAATAGGTTGTTTAGGAGAATTATGAAACACAGCACACATTGAAGTTCATCAGTTTAAATTTGTGAGTTGTACCTCCCTTTTATTAGATAAGCCATTAATGTTTCAATGGTGGGGGTACATCTACTGGGACCTTCACTGATGATGAGAATGTTGATGCTTGGTTCCATATCCTTGGAAGATATGGAAGATAGCAACTGTGCTACACTTTCCAATGGGTCTAAGGGGGCAGATCATGACACATGTAGCAGAAAAAGGGCATATGCCTCTACCAGCCACTTTTCACCCTTTTTAATTAGCCCCTCCTCATTAACCCTGGGCACAGGATGCTGGATTTCTTAAAGCGGTGATCCAACTCCTCAATCAAAAATTGGTTTTAGTTCCATTGATATCACCACTCAGGGTGTGAATGGCGTGTGAGTGGTGATGTTGATGGAATGGCACATGGACACTGAGGGCACTGATTGGCTGCAGTGGTCACGTGCTGCAACCATCAGAGCTTCAACACTAGATCAATGATAGATTGAAAAGGGGGGTACATATTTTTGTTATTGTGTACAAGTGGTTTTGTTGGGGAGTTTGACAGCCCCTTTTAATGGAATCCTTTGGCCACCAGAAACAACATACCACCACAGCAAAAGCCCTAGTCTTCTAGTTATATTTTAACCCAGTAACCTTGTCTGTAGTTTCTGGCCTTCACACTATATGTGATTAGACCTTTAATCCTTCAGAAGTGAAAAAAACTGTCTCTCTGGTGTCATTTATTGGTGGCTACCCTTTATTCAATGTTTGACCTTTGAAAAGTCTTAAAATGTGACATTAGTGACGAGCCAAAAACACCCATTTGTAGACAGTTAGCTTTAGAGTTCTCGACCATTGTCAGTAGAGAGAAATGATCTCTTTGGACCTGTGAGGTATTTTGTGTATCGGGCAGGCTTAAACGGCCCACAGGGGAGTAAGAAAAACTTCTGGTGGACCCCTGGACTTGCAGGGCCCCTCAATATGATGTAGCCCTGGGCATGACAGGCCTGGGGCTGCTCTTCAGGTAAAAAAGCATAAAAAAGGCAAAAAGCAGGAGGCAGAGTGCCAGAGGCATCCACAGTATGTGCAGTCATGTACGGTAGCTGTAGGATAAGCCCCAAGACGCCCCAACTTCACTGGTAGGCCCCTGGTACCCCAGTCTGACACTGGCACTGGGTCTTAAATGGCACTAATTCTCATGGTGGAAATCCAGCTGGTAGAGAGAGCCTTTATCCCTTTTCATGGAGATCTTACAGCCCATCTGATTAGCACCTTATGAAGCACTTAGATGGCATTTTGGAGGGTACAGGGTAACACCCATAAGGAGTGTTCATATCCTGTTTTATTCCCTGTTTAGTGGGAAATCCTGTACGTTAAGCTGATCTTAATTCCAACATCTTCAAGTTTTTATGCTTTAAAGATTGCTGCCTTTTCATCTGACAGTGTAATACTGTTCCTAGTGACTGCGATGGAGCCCTGGCTGATCACCCATGTAAATAATTTCGTAGTGTGGTCGCGTTGTTATGCTGTGTATGCAGGTGAGACATGCCACCACGTCTCATGTATCTGTAGTCTGATGTACCACCTGTCATCTCTATACGAGCTAAGGGGATTATCAAATTCTGCAAGCTACGCCAGCTCCTTTCCTTTTTCCATGTTACTGAAACACAGCAAAACATGTATTAGGTGTGATCAAGTCTGAAAGCTTACATGTGGTTCCAGCAGAAGCGTAGATGATAGTCATAACCTCCCATTGGGATATAAATGCTACATGCAACACTTCTTAGGACTTTGGGTCTGGAGCTGTACATTGAATTTGTCCAGCTTGTCGTTATGAAAGAGAAAATAAATGGCATTGCATTTATCGACTGTGGCTTGAACCTAATACAACTGGCCACTTAATAGAGGGGATCATTGGATGGGAGTATGACTACTGGATGTGACTGCACATAGGGGTTGTTTGTCTCTAACCATGGAGACATACAGGTCTGCATGCCTACAGAATAAAAGGGGGTTTTATTCAAGATTATTTGCTGCTTCACTTTTGACTGTAGATGAATTAAAATATAATCCTCTCATCATTAAACAATACATTTTGTTGTGACACCAGGAGTTGTTCAGTGGTGTAATTCTGGGGGTGACGTCACAAATTATCTCTTATTTTCAGTCCTCTTTAATAGGCCCTAAAAACATCTCTTTAATTTTTGGGTTTGGGGCCAAAGACTTTACACCAGGCATCCTCAAACTACGGCCCTCCAGGTGTTGGGAAATTTCCAACTCCATATGCTTTATTTATCATCTTATAAACAGTGGGAATGATGGAAGTTGGAGTTTCCCAACACCTGGAGGGCCGTAGTTTGAGGAAGCCTGGTTTACACTTACACTTTATATAATCCACAAATCTTTAATTGGATTACCAGCGATAGTCTCAATGGGTCTGCTTAATGGGGTTTTCTTATGAATCCAACCTCTGTCCATAGGCCTTATTAAGACAGATGGATATCATGGAAGGGGGCCCCCTGCTCAGGACAACCTTTATAGCATGGAACATAGAGCTGTTCTAAAAGAACAATTCCAGGTATAGCAGGCGTGGGTTGTCCTTATATGGTATTACATGGATTGCCATTAATCTGAGGAGCCACCATGTAATCCTACATTTCTACAAGGAAAATGCCTGTCCGGCCGCAGCTTCCCTCACTCAGCAAACTCCGCTTTTTGGTGGGTACAGGAACAGTGGCAATCAACTGATTGCTATTGCGTAAATGTTCTGAAAGTGTTTGTCTCTGATGAAACAATAAGTATCATCAAAAAGACTTCTCAACTAAGTCAATGATTAAATGGGTTGTCCACTTTGAAAGAAAATCATATTATCAGCTCCTGGGGTCCAAGTAAAATAAAAAAAAACTTATACCCACTTTCCTCCAGTCTCCGGTTCCAGCGGCACATCTTCTCAGTCCTTTGTTTTCATCCAGTCACTTCTGAGCGGGAAGGTCACAGGTGCAGCCATTGGTTTGGTGGTCACATGCCTCTACTTACATCACCGTTCAGAGCTGTTCACTTCCAAATGGGGGTGTTAATTAG
The DNA here is from genome assembly GCA_025379985.1 of Phyllomedusa bahiana. Classification (NCBI taxonomy): domain Eukaryota; kingdom Metazoa; phylum Chordata; class Amphibia; order Anura; family Hylidae; genus Phyllomedusa; species Phyllomedusa bahiana. The sequence continues at coordinate 180,750 of JAODAL010001706.1, read as the reverse complement.
TAGCACATGACGGCTGCATCCAATCAGCGACTGCGCCGGTGATATTCCTGTATGGAAGTGACATAATGAAAACAAAAGACCGGGGAGACCCATCCCTGGAACCAGAGAAAAGTGAGTAAAGATGGTTCCCGGGTTATGAACGGGATAGGGACTGTAGGTTTGTTCTTAAGTTGAATTTGTATGTAAGTCGGAACAGGTATATTTATTAAATGTAACTCCAGCTAAAAATGTTTGTTTTTAGTTTTGGATAGTGTAGGGAAGGGTTTTTACATTTGTTTTGCTGTCTGTGCCCTTGTTAAGAAGATTTCACCTCAGTTTCACCTCACGTGCTGCTGTGGCATGCTGGACCTTGTTGTTCCACGGCTACTATCTGCCATGGAACATGGAGCTACAAGTGCCAGCATGCCCCATAAGTCTCCGTTTGTAACTAGGGGACAGATGTAAGTTGAAACAGTGTAAGTCGAGGACTGCCTGTATAAGTTTATATTTTGCCGGAGCTGATGGTGTGATTTTCTTACAAGCTGGACAACCCCTTTAAGGAGCAGCTATATAGGTGGCTGCCTAGGAACCATTGCGGGTCATAGCAATTTATGGTTTAAAAAAATACTGAAACTATATTTTTAAGGCCCTGTCAGAATAACCCCTAGCTGCTGCTATAGGTAAGTACTAGCCCTTGGTCAGGTGCAAAAATGTCCGACTCCAGTCTTTGTTCTATGCTTGGCTGCTAACAAGCAAATTTTCAAACTCTGAAACATTTAATCTGTTCATTATGTCCTTGTCTATGAATTTAAAGGGGTTTTACCATGAGGTAAATCCGCTGCACGTCACTCGTAGCCAGCTGTGTGCCAACCATCCCCATTCACTTCTATGGGAGCTCCCGAGGTAGCTGAGTGAATGGGCTCAGCTAGCTGTGAGTGAATAGTGAAGGGGATTTTGCCTTGTGCCTTGTAGAGTAGATTTAGCTCCACCATGTATATGAATGTTGCATTGCTGCCGATTTTGGAAATACCTAGTTCATGTTTCTAAATGTGTTGTGGTATATTTCAGACTGTAGAAAGTTCTGCTCTGTGTTAATACCTAGAACAAAATATAATGGTATGTGGGTTATACCACATGCAGCGTCTTTATTCAATTTACTCTATGTATAGTTTAGGGCTTACTGGGCTTGTGGGGCCAATAACATTCTGGGGAGCTGGCCTTGTTAGGCTGTGTTCCCAGTACTGTCTGTCGTAAGTCCCGTCAGGTCCTGCTTGCAGTGCTATTTTTTTCCATTGAAACAGCAGATACCACAGTGGAACCTGAAAGACCATGGGTTACTCTGTAGGACACTGTTGGAATACATCATACAGTTCATCTGTCATTGTGTCGTATGGCTTTGTAGTGCTGAGGTCTTGGGCTCAAATCCAACCAAGTACTTCTACATAGAGTTTGTGCGTCCTCCTGTGATTGTATTAGTTTCCTCCCATACTCCACAAGCATACAGATAGCATAATGTGGATTTTAGATTGTGACCCCAATTGGGACAGGGACCAATGTGAATGATGAAAATCTCTGTGTTAAATCTATGAACATAAATAAGTAGAAACTATCGCACATGTGTGAACAGAGCATTAAAACACTAATTTCTGACTGTTATCAATTGTTAAAAAATCCATGGGAATGTTATCTCTCTATTGTGAAGTCAAACTCAGCCCTAAAGGGGTTGTCTCAACACATTCATTCATCATACCTCAGTCCTGTTTTCTTGGTTTCACTTTGAATTCAGGGGCGTGTTCTGGCTTCTACCAGGCTGCAGTAGAAGTCAGGTCTGTAGCTACAGCAACCAGTGCTGGCAGCCTATCATGAGAGACTGACCAGGTCAGTAGCTATAGTGACCTGAGAAGCTGATGCAGCCCATACAAGAGGGGATATCTAGGAATAGGTATGACACTGTTAATGGACATATATTGCAAAATGACTTGTTTTTGCAAGATCTTTAACATAAAAAGCGATCCTTCTAGTGAGACAACCCCTTTAACTTTGGCGATATAATTGACAAGTGTAACATCCTTGTTAGATTACATATTCATGATTATTTATGTTTTTACTTATAAATTGCTTGTTTTTGCTTTGTCGAAAATATGCCCTGATGCTGCATGGAAACCATCATCAGGCTGTTGAAGATGGAGCTGTTGCGCTTAAAGGCAAAGTGATAAAATGTATGATGATGTCTGTTATTTTTCCCTTGTCTGCTCATTAAAGCTTACATTGTCAATGAAGTACAAGGTACCAGTACTTATTTAAAGTGTACAAGACACATAATAAGAAATCAGTGAGAGTTACGTTCTAAGCTCATATGGGCGGACAGGTAACGCTACTTTTGCCGTAAGTTATGAAATGTAAGATCAGTCAGAATAATGAGATCTGTCAACAAGTGGATTCCCTGCTTGTTGACAGTGTCTAGGTAGCAAGTTATTTTAAGACTAAATACCTAATATACTGGAGTTTATACCTGTTAACTGTAAAGTAAAGGTGGAGATTCAAATTCAAAAATATTTTAGATATTAATGGCGGCATGTATGAATTTTGGCGTTAAAACGCCAAATTTAATGCGCATACTATTAGAATAGAATGTGCCTGATTTATGAACCCGCTCTACAGGGGGTCATTCATCAGGTGCATTCTAGTGCTAAGATGACATTTCTGGCTCAGGTAAACCACTTTGAAAGAGTTATACCTGTTCCAGCAGTAATGTGCCTAGAATTGCCATAACAAAGCTATAAATCTATAGCTTTGTACGGTTCTAGTGCGCCACACCTCCCGCACACCCACCAAAATCAGGTGCAGTACAAAGTGAAGCTTGCGCTCTGTAATGCGCCTGAAACGGACGTATGGGAGGCTTTACACTGATGCGAACGGGGCTGCACCTGACGTTGGGCTGAAAATACATCAGATATCTAGCGGAGCCCCGTTCATACATGCCGCCCTAAATAGTTCAATGCAGTCCAGCAGCTGGGAACACCACCGATTAGTGGAAAGGGGGACTCCTTATAAATCTGTGAAAGTCACAGAAACAACCAATTATGTGTCTGTTCCCATAGCTGGTATAAAGTTTAATAGAATGGCAATTAGCCTGCTGGACCACTGCTCCATACAACTCATCTTTAGTACTGATGTACTGATGAAGAGGCATGAGAAACTACAGTATCCTATTTGGTAGCGGTCTAAATAGTCAGAACCTTTCAATCTAAGATCAAGCATTTATTACCTATCTTGTGAACAGATGATAAAAGGGGCTCTCCAGCTTCGAAAATCCATTTTCATGAACCCTATTAGGGAATTCTAGGTTAATAGTGGGGGTGTCCTCTGTTACGGATCATCATATCTTGGTCAAAATTGAGAGCCGTTTCAAAGAGCGTCTCCATAAGAATCCTCATGTCTTGGACAAAATGGAGTGCAGTTTCAAAGAGTGTCCTCATAGATTACAGCTGATCCCGGGGGGTCCCAACAGTATGACATGGTATTATCAGTTTATTATTAATGCTTCTAATAAGTAAGGCTCTGCTTGTTTTACCCTAGAAAATCCTTCCATGTCTCTCCATTTGTTGGTATTGTTTGTGTGTGGTATTGCAGTTGAGTACCATTCACTTAAATGGTATTAAAGGGTTTTGCCACGATCTCATTTCATACCTCCTGTATCCAGCTCTTCAGCTCTGTGGGCTCAGAAGGGGGCGTGTGTGATTTGTTTGAATTGCATATCATGTGATCCAGCAGGATGACATCACCAGGTCTTTCCTTTCTGTAGTCAAAGACAGGTCTGTTTGCGTAAAGCATTGTGAGTACTTGAGAGGTAATGTTTTTGCCTCCAGGCACAAGGGTCCTAGGTTCAAATCTCTGCAGGAACCAAACCTGTGTTTTTTTTTCTCTTTATCAATGCACCTCATTGAGGTTTCTTGTTTATTTATTTGCACTGTTTGACTAATTACTAAGGAGTACAGAGGAGTAGGTGAGTAGAGTGACAGCACCTGGGGTTTGAACACTCAGTAGCTGCCTGAGAGGAGAAGTGATGTCTGAGCATGTCTGACCAGGACTGAGGAGCTCTCAGCCCTGGTCGTATCCCCTGGAGACAAGATGTAAACGATAGATCACTAAAGGAGCAGCTAAAACAAAAACAGTACAGAATTTGTAATAATAATGAATGGTGAAAATGTTTATTTCATTTGCAAGCTTCCCATGTCAATTTTACTTCATGGCAAAACCCCTTTAAACTATACAACTGGACAAAACCCATGAGCAAATATAGTACTTTTCCTAGTGCAGCCTTTATCGTAATCCACAATGCGTACAATCTAATTCAAATTCGGTGCTACGGGTTCTTTTACAGAGTAGGCAGAACAGTTGATGAACATAGGAAATAAATTCCCACACAAGCTATTAATGGTTTGTTGTTGTCAATTAAATGGGGAGATAAAATTAACCTCATGAAGGTCAAAGCGAAAAGCTGTTAAATCAAGCTCTGCTCAGCAAGTGAAGGACGGCCCATATAATGGGGTATAATGTCTTTTTGGTACTTGATTATCCTCGATGGACACCTAATTTAACCCTTTGCTTGCTGTCAAACCTCAGGCTGTATGTGGTATTACGCTGCCTGCCTCTCCCCAGTGTAGCCGATTATGAAATATGCTGTGGTCCAGCGGAAACATCATATTGAGTATCAGATGACATTATCAAATCTGTCTGTCTATAGGAAACACCAAGAGATGCGGAACAATAAGCAGAGAGATTTAACATGATCTGAGAGATTGGAAGATCCTGATTTGTAGCTGACCTCTCCAGAGCTGCACATGCAGGGCACATTAGTCATTTCAAAGCATCAAGAGACATATGAAGTGCTGTGGGATATCTAAGACATTTATAAATATTAATAAATATAACAGAAACTTTGAGAAGACCTGGGAAAGAATAAAATGGTAGTTTCACCACAATAACCCCTTCTGAAATGGAAGTCTGATCCAGAGGTGTAAGCTTGAGGCTCGTGGACCACAGTGTTGTCTTTGCATTTGACAGAAGGGTCTTTGTGCTCCCTAAGGCACCAGTGTTTAAGCACCACTGCACCCCCTATAGCTATTTTCTTGGTCTGACCTCCATGATTTCACCTTCTAAAACGTTTGGTGACCAACCCAATTTTTTGCATTAAGTTGCAACCAGACATTTCTTTGCAGTCATGTGTGGTAATATATGGACAGGCTGGGTGAGTAAGGGTGCGTCCCCAAGGCATATGTAAAATGCAGGTCGGATTCTGTTTAAGAATACGGCCGGTATTTTATCGGCTTTCGCATGGTTTTGGGGGGTCGGTTCTGTCCGTGGTTTGCAGATTCGCCCATCCGCCATAACCATTGAATTGCACACCTTCTGCCCGAATATTGTGAGGAAGATTGAGCATGTTCAAAGTGTTTCGAAACAGCGGCATGGTTCATTGGTCAGATTATCAGACAGTTTGCAGATTTGAAAACCGACCAGAAACAGTCTCCATATACTTCTACAGAAGTCTACAGTGAACGGATTTTCTATTAAAGTCTATGGGGACGGTTTCTAGTCGGTTTTCAGACAGTTTCCAAATCCACAAACCGTCTGAAAATCTGACCAATAAACCATGCCATGTTGATGGACCCTAAGACTGAGAGGTTAAAGCAAAGAGGGAGAAATCCTATTCTGTGAATTCCTTATGTTCTATTGCAGCATATTGACTGAGATTGTCTCAATGAGACAACATTTGTAAGGTTATCCAAATGAGGACTGTGGGATCTTGGTACAGATGGGATCTTTGCATCTAATGAAGTTTTGAGTCACCAAATATTATCATTTCCATAATGCTTCCAATTAACATTCATATTCAGGCAAATATGAGCATTTGTAAAAGGATCTGCTGTGTATAAATGGGAACAACTCTCAGTGATGACCAACAAAAATAGTTCTCATATTCACAAAATTGATTCTGCATGTGTTTACTGATTAGTACTGTACAGCATTATTATTTTAATAATATAGATATTTTTTATTTGGGTATTGTGGTGCTTTTATTTGGGCACTTTATGCTGCTGTTATTTTTGCACCTTATGCAGGGCCTGGACGACGGGTAGATGACGTTAGGCGACTGCCTAGGGCGCCACTTCATCCCAGGCAGGAAGCTGGCGCAAGAAAAGTTGGCGTGGGCTGAATTCTCCATTTGGGAGGGTACTATATACCTTATTTGCCTATAGTACCAGAATAGCGTGTCCCAATTCCGACCTTATGACTATTGCACTGCATGATGTATCTGTTTAACATATTAATTGTGATGATGACCCATAAAAATGGATTTCTAAAAGTTCCAGCTATGGGCTAGTATGGGGTGCAGTGTAAAAGGATCTTTAACCTAAACACCCAAAAGTAGGTGTGGAGGGAATTCACTAGTTAAAATTATAGCAAAGAAAATCCAAAACTTAGGATTGGCTGTTGGACCATCAGGGTCATTACTGAACATGTCATTACTGAAAATGTCCAATACCTTATACATAGCTGTTGGCCAAAGTCTTTTTCAGCCAGTAGCTATACTTTCTAACTTCCCCATGGACATCCACACTCAGTTTGCTTCAGCAGCAATTTATATTCTTCAGGAAAAAAGATTCCATGTTTCCTATTCCCATTTGCAGCCATTGTAGGGTCCATACACATTGTTGATCTCTCCTCAGGTTGGCCAATCCTACCAAAATGTAGCAGCTTTGGTCAACATTTACCTAAGGGCACCTTTAGTGGTCAGACTATCTGTAAAGCCATGACAAGATCCTGGCTAATTACTGTTAAGAGAGTTTAAAACATTTCTTTTGTTCATGAGGGGCTTGTTACAATGTATTTATGTCCAGCCATTTAACTATGACCTTCTACATAAATCTATGAGCCATGAAGTAACATATCTTACTTTGCTCATTAGCTATAGCATGTGAGCATATAGGTTGTTCCCCAGGGCTATTTAGTATGGATTCATGTTGATGATTTGATGTTGTGTACCATCTTGACAGCAATAAACAGACAAAATCTAATATGATAAAAATGTCACTGTAGAAAGCAATACCATAAATGCAAACATTTAAATGTGAAGACATTAGGAATAATTTTAAATGAATTGGTTTACGATTTAATTTAAAATAATTAAGGAAACTAAAATGATGTTTCAAATAAATGACTGATGCTCTAAGGATAAATCATTTCATAAATTTATGTTCCTACGTTTTTTTTATGTGGATAGAAAATAATAGAAGAATTATCTGGCCTCAGATGGGCACACGCCTCTTGATCCCCACTAGTATATTTTAACAGCAGAGTCTAACTACCAGTCTTTGATGCTTGGCCTCGAATTTAGGACCGGAGGACTGTGGCATCACACTGTTACTTTGGTAGTGTATAGCAGTATTATTAGGGCACTGTATGGCATTATTATTATTTTCGCATTATATTTTTATGTGTGCATTGTGGGGACCTGAATTGGGATCCCTATGGTTTTATTACTTGGGCACTGTATGGTGGCATTGCTTGAATACTCTATGATGGCATTACTTGAATACTATATGGTGGTATTATTTGGGGTACTATACCATAATATTGTTTAGGCTGTGAATTAGCATTGTTTTTCTTAGCAATCTCCCTTAACCTGCTTCCAAAAAAGAAGGACCATGTTGTTTGCTCAAGGGCCTTCACAAACCTAAATCCCCTGGGCAGTATATGATGCTTTTGGGATTTGTAGAGCAGGATGTGCCATGCAAGTTCATGGTTCATTATGAATGATTTGGGTCTACACCCTTTTTGGGGAACAGAACATTTTTCATTTGAATTTTTTTTAAACTGTTCGTATGGACTAGATAATACATTTGTTTATGGTAACAGGTACATAGCAAAACCTAATAAGAGATCTGTTTTCTACCCTTTCCAGTTTTAGTGCTACCATTCAGCAGAATGCTATGAATAATGTGCTATAGGAGTTGTCCGCCTTCTTATTTTGAACTAAAATTGGGCTAGGGCTGCAGTGATAAAATATAAAAAGGAAAAAAACTTACTATGTGTCTGAGGGGGGGGGGAAGTAAGCATGGTTGTTTTTGTTGTTTTTTTATCTTATTACTGCAGCTCTAGCCCAAATTTAGTTTATTAAAAGAAGGTGGACATTGCCTCACATCTGTCTGTAAACACAGACAGCTTAGACTGAAACAAAACAGCAGATGTCAATAACCTAATATCTTATTAAACCCAAAAGAGTAATATTACATGCACTGTAGCAGTGCAGAATGGGGGCCATACCACCACTTATTTCCCACCAGTTATATCATGGGGCTACTAGTAGTATGTAGACTCTAGTTATGACACTCTTGTTGGGTGTTGGACCATGGACCCACCTGACAAAGTGACTCCTGCAATAATCCCAACTCCTCACCCCCTTACTACCAAGAAGTGGTAAACCATCTATTCCCAATGGGACACTTAGCAGAAGTCACAGTCCTGCATAGATACTGACAGGGCCGTCTTAACAGCATTACAGGCCCCTGGGCTGAGCTGTGCACTGGGTCCCCCAACCAGCACAACCACTCAAGTGAACAAATACATACATTATCGATAACAAATGTATAACCTACAACACCTATAACCTATAAAGCCTATGGGCTTGCGGCCTAGGAGATGCAGCGGCTTAAAGATGCGGCAGGTCCGGACCTCCATAAAGACGTGCCACCCAGACCTGCCACAGGGGCTGAGACACGCCACTGGGCAGGGGTAGGCAGCTCCCCTGGAGGGCCCCCTCTGTTCAAGGGGCCCCCGGGGCAGCCGCTTACCATGCCCAATGGAAAAGATGGCCCTGGATATCAACTTCATGCAAAGGGGCAGTTTGTATTGAGGTATTGCTAGCAAAGCAGTTGTATGAAAAATATACATTAGGGTAGCATGGTGACCTGTTATTTCGCACTGTTAGCGCTGCGGTCCTGGGCTCAAATCCCATCAAGGACATCTGCATAGAGTTTGAGTGTTCCTTTGTGGTTCGTGTGGGTTTTCTACAATTGCTTTGGTTTTCCCCACACTCCTAAAGCATATAGATGGGTAAATCTGGAATTTTGATTATAAACTTCAGTGTACAGCGCTGTGGAGTATAACAACGCTATAGAAATGAATACAATAAATGAATTGGCTAAGCTATACTTGGTAAAGTGGAGATGGCTGTGGCTGCATCCATAGACAACAGTTCCCGGCTGTTTTATTTATCTGGGAGGTCCGGACTACGTATTTCTCTAGGGACAGCACTATGAAAATATCCCACCTGTGTTTAGACAGACTATAAATAGACTCCAAAATACTTGTACGAAAGGGCAGCGCTGGGGCTATGAGAAGTTCAAGCCTAGCTCGTAACCGCATCATTTCCACAGCAACAGAGTTGTGAGGTCACAAGCAGAAAATCATTAAATCATGGAGGATGAACATGGAGCAGCAGCGATTCGATGTTACAACACACTGTAAGGGAAGAAAAACCCGCAGATCAGTGCAGAGCCGAAACCCGTAATGACTGCACCGTATAATGATAACTCTGCGCGCAACCTCTTCTTCAGTACAGCTGGTAGGATTTGGGTGCAAGACATTTTGAAACAGTCATATGGAAAGAGTCTATATGTGAGTCAAATATCATTTCCAGAGAGGCTGCAAATTATAGCACTCAGGTCTCATGAAATGGTGAGGCCACATGGAGATTACAGAGTGGCACACTGCACTTTGTGCAGCCATTTTTGAGCGCCATTAATACCAGGGTGCCGTACATTTGAGGGGGTTACATATATGACATAGGTCCAAACAAAGTACAATGGCAACAATAAATGACTAACAATGGGTACAGAGGGCGAGAGGACCCTGCCTGCAAAGGCTTACGATCTACAAGTATTACACCATACCCTCCCAGAGAGCCATGTCTCTACAGAAGAATACCACCAAAGCTGCAAAACGAACATCTAAGCGCAATGTTTAGGTGCAGAATAACAAATGTGTAAATTAAACACACAAAAAACATTTTGGCATTAACTGGGTTCTTCAAGACTTTAACACTGATGATCCATTGTAAGGGCTCTAAATCATCGAATTCTGTCTGCAGACAGCCACCACTAGGGGGAGCTTTGGAGTTATTTATTTGGTTTCAATATTGAATTACATTCATGAATTGTATGCAGTAAATGCTATGACCGCTATGCAGTCATAGGTCTATGGAGGGTGGACAGGGCTCTGTATCAGGAAAAGTGAAATTGCTATGAAGTTATATTATTGACAACAGTGGCATCAGTTTTGTATATGGTTAATCATTCCCATATTTTTACATACACTTGACTTCATCCATAAAATTGGAATAAAAAAAAAAAATTAGGTGACCTGAATGGTTGCAGTTTTTAAATTGAACAGTCTAATTGGATGCTATGCTGAACACTGACCCTTCTGATTAAAGGGGTTTTCCATGATTAGGATAAGGGTCTGTTTTTTCACATATTGTTGAATATGTTGCCTATTTTTAAACTGTAAATGTGTAACTCATAGGCGATGTTCACACGGCTTAATTGTGGGGCGTAATTACGCCCTGCAATTACACCGTGTGGACGGGGGCGGAAGCGGGGAGCCGGCACCTCGCCGGCCCATAGACTATCATTACTACCAGCGCGTATACGCTGCTAGTAAATGATATGTCACTTCTCTCTCCGCTCGGCAGATTCTCCGAGCGGGGAGAGGAGACGTAATCCATAGTTCTCTATGAGAACTGTGGATTACCGTAATGACTGGGACGTTTTTTGGCCCGTAATTCGCGCAGTACGCCACGAATTACGGGCTGAAATACATGCCCAAATAAGCCGTGTGAACATGGCCATATACATCCTATTCAATTGTTTTTTGAAAAACTAATTTTCTTTACTTCAGGAAAAATCTTTAAGGATTTTAAGATGTGGGATTCAAATGTGCAGCATGCCATATGTCATACATTAGTTGCTAAAAAGTGACATTTTACATCAACAACTATCTTACATGCTTGGATAGACCCATGAGAGATCAGGGCCAAGTCTATGACATGATAATAGGTCCAAGCCACGAAAGAGACCATGAGATCCAGCAACGGAACGGCATTTGTAGCTATTCTGTATAGCTGGATGATGGCGTTTCAGTCTCATTTTTTGGTGGTCTTAGTGGGTCTTAGGCTATGTTCACATGGCTTAATTGCGGGACGTAATTACGCCCCGCAATTACGCCGTGTGGATGGGGGCGGGGCGGGAGCGGGGGGGAGTGAGCGGGGGCACGGCACGTCGCCGGCCCATTGACTTGAATTGCCAGCGGCGCGTATACGCCGCTAGTAATTCACATGTCAATTATCTCCCCGCCCGGCGGATTCGCCGGGCGGGGAGAGGAGACGTAAACCATAGTTCTCTATGAGAACTGTGAATTACCGTAATGACTGGGCCGTTTTCGGCCCGTAATTGCCGCACTTCGGCGCGTAATTACGGACCGAAATTCGTGCCATTTTAAGCCGTGTGAACATGGCCTTAGTAGGAAGGTTCACATTTACACCTTACATGTGGCTAAGACCTGCCAGAAGATATCACTAGTGGAGTCATTTGTCCTTTTAGCCCCACCAATTGCTATAAGGAAAGGGCTATGGCACTTTTCTGAGTGATCTCGGAATTGCGGGACATGAAATGTGCATGTAGTTCCACCATAAGTTAAAGGGGAATTCTGTCAATGACAGTCCCAAAATGAAGGTTTACGGCACCAACAGTCAAGGCTCTTTTATTTTAAAGGGGTTTTCCATTCATAGAAAAAGCTTGTCAGGTGGTCGAAAAGGTTCTAAAGTAGAATAAAAAAAACACCTTTTAAATCTGCTCTGTTACAGCAGCGCTGCCGGCCCTGGTGAACCCACTCATGATGTGACCAACAGTAGTCATGTGATGTTGCAGTCAATCCCAGGCCTCAAGGGTCATGTGCTGTATATACGGCAGGATACAGCTAGGGCCTGTGAATAGCTGCAGAGTCGCATGACCTTGATGTCATGAGCAGTACGCAGTGGGAGAGACGGGGGGTATAAAAAGTGAATTGCTTTTTCTTCTATTTTAAAACATCTCTGACTGGCTGATGAGCTTTTTCTATGAACGGAAAACCCCTTTAATGATCAATGGGGGATACAGGCCACAGAACCCCACCAGTGACATCTTCTGGATATTTGCATTGTTATTTTGACACATCCTACAGTCCCTTTGTAATATCACCGTAATGTGTCCATGTCAGTCATCACTGTCACACTGGTAGTGCATGTATTCTTTCCAAGTGTGCAAGGAATTGTAGGACGCCTGTTATCTGCATTAGTGATAAACTTTCACACCGATGGGTAACATTTTTGAAGTAGTTGAATGGGGCCAATAACCGGGTGCATTGTCCAAATAATCCATCCATTGAGATGGGTCATAGACAATACTGCACCAAGGGGACCATGCTGGAATAGTGGGTAAAATCCCTTAGAGCCTATAAATATCCGCATTTGTTTAGTAATCATCTCCATGGGCCGCAGTCGGCGGCGGTCCTATTAGGCTATGTTCACACGGCTTATTTCAGAACGTATTTACATCGGATTGCAGATTGTAAATACGTTCTGAAATCAGTTGAAAATCAGTTGCAAATAAGTGTCACTAAGTGTGGCACGTATTTGTAACTGATTTCCCGACGGATTCACCATCTCCAATCATTGTAGGTGGTGAATCCGTCCGTAAATAATTGACATGCACATTGTTTTTCCGTCCGGATTGCCGTCGTCAATCCGCGGCGGCAATCCGGCACGGAACTACGCGTCGTGTGAACGACGAGCCGTATTTTCTATTGAAATCAATAGAAAATAGGCTGTTACTTATTTCTGACTGATTTGCCGACGGATTGACGATCGTCAATCCGTCGGCAAATCCGCGGCGAAATAAGCCGTGTGAACGAGGCCTTAGAATCTCTTCTAGTAGATAACAGGAAAACCAGCCAGTATCAACGCTAATTAAAAACTCCTAAGCTCCCATAGTTAAAGACGAAAGCCAGCCGCCACTCCCGCCTTCCTAAAAACTAAAATGAGGGCTGCATTTGGGATTCGGATTTAACTCCTTGACATCCAGGAGCCCCATCCCCTGTTACAAGCTTATGCTCCTCTCTCCAATCATCCAGTACTCTCTTCTATTCTTTTCATTTGCAGCAGAAGATAAAACTGATTGTTCAGCGTAACAAAGAAATAACACATCTCGCCATCTCGCTTATTTTTCTCCTTGCGCTTTAAATTTTTGGCCTGGCTCACGAGAAAAGTCATGTGACTTTCTGCTTGAGGAAGCAGAGCGCTGGCAGCTTCCAGAGGGAGAAAGAAGTAGGAGGACGGTGGGGGAAGGGGCAGCTTAAGCTTAATGGGGAGCAGAGCACTGCAAAAAGGAACAAAGCAAGAAAAAAAAAAGAAAAACGTGTTACAGATAGGGATGCTGAATCATAGCATTGCTGCACAGAACCTTGTAAGAAACGTGCTGGGAGTCAGGGGGTCAATAACAGAAGCTAATGCTCCAGTCCCCATAGCTTTGTGTTGGGGTCAGCTGTATAGCAAAATTAAAGGCGTCGAGGGTACAAGATCTGCACATGTACGGAGAGACCTGGGAATAGCAGCTGCTGCATTAGATTCCTGGAGCATGGGGGTTTCTGTTATAAGCAAATGATTCCTCCAATAAAGCAGCACTAATATGGGTCTGGCATTTTTGTGCAGTGCAAAGGTAGTTTCACACACAGCAGATTTGATGCAGTAATTTCTGCAAATCTGACGCATGTGAATTCACCCTCAGGTGATGAACACACGGCGTTTTGAATAAGTTTTTTTGGATCCGAAAAACGTATACAAAAGCGCTGCGTAAAACGCATCCAACACCCACCCAAAGCATGCTGAGTGTTTGGATGCGTTTTTGCTGCAGCATAAAAACACACCCTATAGTTTTAAATAGGGCGTCTGCTGCGTCAAACGGATCAAAAATTGACATGACAATTCTCTGAACAGATCCAAAAGACCCATTGGAAAGATGCATGTAAAACACGTATCGGCGATTACTCATCTGAACACCGATGCGTGTTTTACACTTAAAGTAATGTATATCCCACTGCACATTGTCCGATGCGTGTTTTACATTAAAAGTAATTTAAATCACACTGCTTATTGTAAGTTGCGTGTTTGGGTCCGTTTAGGGTCTGAAACATGGATCCAAACACGCAACTAAGAAACGCCGTGTGAACATCCCCTAAGGGTTTGTTCATACAGCGTTTGTTAAATACATTTTTGGGTATGTTTTATGTACCCAAAAACGGATTCCAAAACGTATTTAACAATGTTCAAGTGTAAATACATTGATTTCAATGTAAAATACGTAAGTCAATTCTTGATCCGTTTTATGCATTGAAAAGCCCATAGGAATAATAGGGATACGTTTTTGCAGTCCAGAAAACATATCCAAAAACATACCACACTTTGTGGTACATTTCTGGATGCGTTTGACGCAATACGTTTTACGTATTTCAAAACGTATCCAAGACACTGTGTGCACGTATCCTAAAGGCTAATTTTATAATGAATTTATTACAGTTGATTGTGTACTTATCACCTGGGGAACCTACTGGTCTACTTAACATACACGCCAGGCTGTAAACGTTGAAACGGGTGCTTTTAACGGATGCCAAGAAATGGCATCCATCACCCACAGGGTCCCATTGTAAAAAATGTATACGTTTAACATATCTGTTTTTTTATGAAATAATGCCTACATAGAATTGTGTAGGCACTTGCACTATTCTATACTTAATTTTGCAGTATACAGATGTATAGCAGTCATACGGAGGCCAAAAAGAGCTCACTTTTGGCCTCCGTTGGGCTATTTAATCCTATGTCTACTGTACACATCGGAAGCTTTCTTGCTGCACACACAAATGTACACCACTAACATGGTATGTACCTAGGCTTAGTCTCAGCCTGCGACTTCCTACTATAGAGGCACATCTGGAAGAAGTTGATCCCGTTGGTTCCCTATCCTATACCTAGGATAAACCATCCATATTTCTGGTTGTAGGGGTCCAGCCCCTAATACCCTCCTGAATAAAGGGGGTTTCCACATTCCAGCTTGGTACTGCAATAGAATCGGAATGAGCTGAGAACCAGACACAGCCACAACTGTATCAATGGTGCTGGGTAAAGAATAAAGGGGACATGGCATTACTTGAAGAACTTTAAGTGTAGGAGTCAGTGTTGGACTGGGGTGTTCAGGGCCTGGTACTGAAGTTGATTCTTGGGTTCCACCAATAGAGTTCATTCTTGGTGCTCATTTGACAGCTTCTGCATATGGCTGCACATGGCTCTTTTCCTGCCTTTCTCCCATAAAATTAGCCAGGCCTGCCATTCTCAGTGAGCCACCACGCCCAGGGCCCATTGGGGGTTCCCTTGTGGACAATTTTGGACCTGGTGGAAACATACAGAGCAGTTTCAGTGCGCTCACATTGTAGCCGCTGTGATATATCACATTAGTTATTTTTAATTAGCTTAATAAGCAACTGCTAGAATTGTCAGTAAACACCAGCAAAACCGCATATTCATGAACAGGCAGTAAACACTGGTGAACATTGATTGTTAATGGCCGCACTGGTTTCCATGCAGCCGCTTATTGAGCTAACCAGAAATCACTGGTTCTCGGCCACGCTTCGCCCACACCATGACGTGCCGAGACCGCTCTGTGTATTCCTACCCTTATTCAGTTCCAACACCTTCGCAATCAAATATTAATCACCTATTCTAAGGATAGACCATCAATATCAGGCTATGTTTACAACCGATTTTTTTTTCAGACAAATCGTTTATGGATTTGGAAGAGAATCCGTGGCAGTAATCCAAGGCAGATTTTTTACATGGATTTACAGTTTCATGCGCTGTGGCTTCAGATGTGGATTAGCCACATTCCGTGAGGCTAATCCGTGTGTGGCTACCTGCAGCTCCTGTGCAGAATTCATGTAACGTCCATTTTAAGATGTGACATGCACTTTATTCTCTTCCTATAATTTGGATGTAAAGTCCCCATCAGGAAAATCCACGTTATATGGACTGTGTCCATATCGATGTTTATGCCACAGCCCCAGCAAGCAGAGAGGTGGCTATGCATGCGCAGCTTTCCCTATTCATTCCAATTGGAGTTCTGAGTATAGCCAAGCACTCTTAGGCCGTGTTCACACGGCTTATTCAAGACAGAATTGCGAGCCCGATTGTGCTCGCATTTCCGGCTTGAATAAGGGGCGGGTGAGGGGCTGCCCGCCGGCCCCATAGACTTCCATTATCCACGGTGCGTATTGCGCCTGGATAGTGTGCATGTCAGTTTCTCCCCGCCCGGCGGATTCGCCGAGCTATAAGGAGCGACGGAATCCACTGTTCTCTATGATGCCATACTGCAGCGCAAATCCGGCGCGCAGTACGGCGCCAATCTGCGCCAAAATAAGCCGTGTCAACGGCCCCTTAAGGGCCGCTCACACGGGCTTATTTTGGGCACGGATTGCAGCCGTATTGCGCGCCGTACTGCGCAGCAATACTGCTGGAATCCGTCAAAGCCATTATGGTAATCAACAGTTCTCATAGAGAACTGTGGATTCCGTCTCTGCTCCCAATCGGCGAATACGCCGGCGAGGAAAAAGTGACATGTTCATTATCCTGGTGGGATACATGCTGTGGATAATGCATGTCTATGGGGCCGCCTAGCTGCCCCCCCCCCCGCCCCGCCCCTTATTCAAGCTGTAATTGCGAGCGGAATCCATCCCTCAATTACAGCTTGAATAAGCCGTGTGAACTGGCCCTTAGGGTATGTTTACACAGCGTGTTGGATCTGTTTTTGGATCCGTTTTTAAATGTTTGTTAGGCCATGTTCACATGGCTTAAAATGGGCCGTATTTCGGTCCGTAATTACGCGCCGAAGTGCGCAAATTACGGGCTGAAAATGGCCCATTCATTACGGTAATCCACAGTTCTCAGAGAGAACTATGGATTACGTCTCCTCTCCCTGCTCGGCGAATACGCCGAGGGGGGAGATAATTCACATTTCACTTTCTAGCGGCGTATACGCGCCGCTAGCAGTGATTCTCTATGGGTCGGCGAGGTGCCGGCCCCCCGCTCCCTCCCCCGCTCCCGCCCCCGGCCACACGGTGTAACTGCGGGGCGTAATTATGTCCCGCAGTTAAGCCATGTGAACATAGCCTTTGGATCCATGTTTTTAGACCCTAAACAGATCCAAACATGCATCTAACAATGTGCAGTGTGATTTACATTGCTTTTAATGTAAAACATATATTGGTGTTCAGACGATGCATGTTTTACATGCATCTTTCTGATGTCTTTCGGATCCATTCAAAGAATTGTCATGTCAATTCTTGATCTGTTTGACGCAGCAGACGCCCTATTTAAAACTATAGGGTGCATTTCTGCTGCAGCAAAAACGCATCCAAACCTGCACTTGCGTGTTGGATGCGTTTTGGATGCAATTCATGCAGCGCTTTTAAATGCGTTTTTGGGATCCAAAAACAGAACCAATTCGCCGTGTGAACATACCCTTACTCATCTGTACTAGGACAGACAGAGCTGCGCATGTATATGTTATCTATTGTGAAGCACCCAATCCATCCACAAACATATGTGCCAAAGTGGACGACAACCCTTTTGGATAACACTCAGCTTTCCCAGGAACAAATATTAGTAATAAACAAAATAAAAATTGATACAAGACAAAATGGCTGGAGATGGTTACTATGAATGAAATAGGTATTGCCTGCCTGTATATAGGGTATGCCAGACTATGGATGGGTGTGAACAACCAGTTAACGAAAGGTCGTCTCCGCTCACAGGCTATGCTGGAGCTCCATCCACTGCTCAGGGTTGGCCGCACATAACTCAGTGCGACAGGCGCTTTAGGGAGGGAGCTGGGATGATTGCGCAGCAGAGAAATTAAATTTACTCTGACCTGCGGGTGGATAGCTGTACAAGATCAGTGCGGGGGTTGTGAAGGAAGCAGTGACCATGGACTCAGCAAACTTTTACTACAGATATCTAGATATCTGTTTATCACTCCACAGGTCTGAAGGTGCCGCCTGATACCTGTTAGTATACAATACAGCGGTGGAACATACCCTCCCTCCAAACTGGACAACCCCTTTTTCTGTGGCAGGTCTTCACAGAAGGTGTTGTGCTTCAGATTCAGGTCTAAGTCAGCCTCAATCCCTAACTTGAAATTGACCTTAAGTTAGGGACCATAAATCCAGACCCTAAGGGTATGTTCACACGGCGTATTGGGCCACGTATAGTACACGTCGCAATACGCGGGGTGTTTTGGAAGCTCACACTGATCAGCGTGTAATTCCAAAGCACGGGATGGGGTGGGTGGTGGGTCGTAAGCGCCGATAACAATTGACATTTTTCACCCCTGGCGTACAATACGATCATATTGTACATGCGGGGAGATAACGCGTAATTCATAGCTCTCTATCTAGATATCTGTAGTAAAAGTTTGCTGAGTCCATGGTCACTGCTTCCTTCACAACCCCCGCACTGATCTTGTACAGCTATCCACCGTAATTACGGCACGCATTTCACCAAGCATAAAGCGCAATACGAGGCAAAATACACGCGCAATTACGCTTACAAATAAGCCGTGTGAACGTATCTTAAGGGTGAGCGACTATTAACTGATCTGCAGGGCTTAACTTACTGGTCCCCATTGCCTCTGCTCCCTTGGCACTCGTGCTCTGACATCAATTCCCATCTGACTTCACATGCAGCGTCACTCTAGGATTCCCTAATGTGATATTAGACCAGAAGTGACGTAGAATATCACATCTGACCTCACTTTAGTTCCAATTTAAATTTAGGATATCCAAATCTGCATTGGACTGGAAGTGACATTGAAAATGACATCGGAAACAAGCACTGCAGTATCAGAGGTAGAAGGGACCAGAGGGGAAGAGGACAGTAAAAAAAAAAGCCCTGCAAACCAGTTATAAAACCCTAACCCAAACAAAGGGTTAGGGTTGCAGTATGGATTAGGGCTAAATTTAGGGTTAGGGCCAGACGTAAAAAAAAAAATCAGATTCTGGACAAATCTGAGCAACAATAATCACATGGGTACTGGCAGCTTCACAATGTCCATTAAAATCAATGGGATGTTCATGTAAAGCAAAGATGAACAGGGTCCAAGCTTGTAAATGGGCCCCCACCCCTCCTTTATTGACTCCATTGGTCTTAGGTTTAGATTTAGAGATATTTATAGGAAAAATTAAGCTCCAATCACTGTAAAGATGTATTAAGAAACCAATCACCATACAATTTAAACCTATAAATGGCATGATGATAGATGGTAGACATTTAGGTCCACATATATGAAAACTGTCTAGATATAAAACAGGGGAGCTCTGATTGGTTGATATGGGCAACAAAGTGAATTTTAGACCTAGACAGTTTTCATAGATGTGGCCCATAATTTACAATATGTTGAGTCTTGTGCAAAAAATGGGCTCAATAACTTTTATTATTATTATTATTATTATTATTATAAATACTGCCCAAATAAAAGGAACAATAATAGCGCTATTGAGTTTAGAGATATTATTTCTATGTAGTTATCTCA
Source organism: Phyllomedusa bahiana (assembly GCA_025379985.1). Taxonomy (NCBI): domain Eukaryota; kingdom Metazoa; phylum Chordata; class Amphibia; order Anura; family Hylidae; genus Phyllomedusa; species Phyllomedusa bahiana. Next base: position 161,041 of record JAODAL010001706.1, on the reverse strand, counting down.
TCATATTAGTGCCCATATTAAAGTTCACATACTATTTGCTAATAATTATAGCCATTTTTTGGAGTGGACCTTAATACAATAAATAGTCCCTATATCATAACATCAGCAATCTCAGTGCCTATGTAATAAAACCAGCAAATCAGTGTCCTTGTAATAGAAACAGCCATATCAAAGCCCATAAAAAAGTGTCCAACATATCAGTGCCCATATAAAAGTGTCTGCTAAAATTCTCATATATTTATGCCAACCACAACAGACGAGTATTCTTATCCCCATCATGACACCCTATAACACCATATGCTATGCTTGCCATATGGTGCCAGCTGCATTGCTCCAATGATAGTTCTTCTCATAGTGTGCATATTGTTTTTTGCTCTTATAGGTTGGTTTATAGAGTGTTTGACAGTAATTTGCCATTCTACAATCACTATACTAATTAGATCATACATGGTCAGCATCGGGCTTGGACTGGCCCACAGGGGAATAGGGCAAACCCCCAGTGGGCCCCCTGAGCATGGTAGACCTGAAGTTGTTTTTTTAACTGCATATACCTCCTCAGAAGAGGCAAAAAGCTTAGAAAGAGAGGTAAAAAGAAAGAGGCAGATTGTTGGAGGCATCTACAGTCATTTACAGTAGATGTAGGGTGGGCCCCTAAATAAACTCCACCGGTGTGCCCAGAAACAGCTCAGCTGGTGGGCCCCTAGGATCAACTTCACCCGTGGGACCTAGTCACCCCAGTCCAACACTGGTCAGCATTACACACCATCGTACAAAAGTATAAAAGGGTTTATCCGGTTCAAATCAAAATGAAATAACAGGCTACTGGTGACAAAATAAAAAAAACCTTTGCATATCTTCCTCCGCTCCAGCGCTGGCTCTCCACCGTCTTCCGGTTACATTTTTGTCTCTTCTGGATGGGATGTCACCGGTGCAGCTGCTGATTGGCTGTAGTGGTTACATTACAATTTGAAGCTGTTCACTTGTGAACGGTGATACAAGGGATTGGCATGTAACCAATGCAGCCAATCAATGGCCACACTGGTGATGTCCCATTCAGAAAAGAACAGAAGGTACCAAGACTGAAAAGAGCCAGCTCTGGGAATAAGGAGCAGAGGAAGGCGAGTATAGATTTTTTAATTTATTTGGCAGCAGCAGCCTTTAATTTAATTTTTATTTGAACAGCACAACCCCTTTAATCCTCTGTTGGGAAATATTTTATGGCAACTTAAAGAGGTATTTCTCATTAAGTTGCATGAGCGTCTCGCTCCGTTCACTGTGTTGGGAGTTCTGCTGAAAGCATTGGGTGACATGTATGCACAGGGCTGCGCCTTTTTTGGCATATTTTAGATGTATGAACACTTGTGCATCTTAACTTGCCGCAGTTTGCGCCAGGCACAGCACATTTGAATGCGACAAACATATGCTATCTATGCGAGAAAGATATGCTATGCACCAAGGGTATGCAATGCTATGCAAGGCATGCGACACGCCATATTTAGGAACCCACATACAACATGTTTATACATTCAGGCACATTCTACATTTAGGTAATGCGCTTTAAAACTGGGTGTCAGTGCCAAGTTTAATACACGTCGCCCATTGACTTTGCTGTACTCGGAGCTCCCATAGTGGTGAATGTAGAGAGAGGTGCATGTGTGGCCACCTCTCTGTCCACTGCGACCAAGGCAAGAACAAGGACAAGAGGGAAGGCTACCCCTGTTTTTAAGATAGGTGGGGATCTTAGAAGTGGAACCTACATATTTAAGACATTTATGGTAAATCCTGTGATTATTCTGTACCTGGATATTCTTGGACATACAGCTATCACTACTGTGAATGTCTTTGTTTTAAATATTGTCTCCAAAATTTCCACATGGTTTAAGTTTCACACATGTGATAAAGAGTGTTTGTCTGGTATAGATTTTAGCACGAAGGAGAAGTAAAATTTACTCTTACATATATACATGACCAGGACGTAGCAACCAGGATGAAAACCATGTTTACATTGCTGACTACATGCATGGAACTGAAAGACTAATGCACAACAGAAATAATGCTTCCCTTATTATATCACTATTGTTTATTGGAGTTCACAAACCCATTGATGGGATGTTCCCATCATAGACTTTGATGGCATATCAGTAGGATATGCCATCAAAGTCTGACAGATATAGATCCCATCTCTGGAATCTGCACCTATCTCAGGAGCGGCCCCCGAAAAGTTTTGGCATAGAATAGAGAGCCGATTGCGCTTGTGCAAGACTCTATATTCTGTTCTAGGGGAGTTCTGAGTAAGGCCGTGTTCACACGGCTTATTCCCGACGGATTTGTGTGCCGTATTGAGCGCACAAATCCGACGTGAAGAAGGGGCGGGGCGGGGGCGGGGCCGGAGCGCGGCGGGGGCGCCGCTCCCGGCCCATAGACAATGCATTGTTTACGGGGCGTTCCGCGCCGTAAATAATTGCATGTCACTTTCCGCCCCCCGCTGCGGATTTGCCGAGCGGGGAGGACGACGGATTCCACTGTTCTCTATGAGAGCAGTGGATTACCGTAATGACTCCGACGGATTGGCGCCGTATTGAAGCGCAAATCCGGCGCGGAATACGGCGCCAATCCGTCGGCAAATAAGCCGTGTGAACGGGGCCTAACACTGAGCGATGTGTTTGGCTGTACTCGGAACTCTCACAGAACAGAATGGAGAGTCGTGTGCAACCAGTCAGACTTTGATGGCATATCCTGTCGATATGCCATCAAAGTCTATGGTGGGAACCTGCTTTTTACCTCTTTCTGCTGCATGGTCATAATATTATGGCTCTTCATTTTTTTCTTTCCTGTCTTCCAAAGGCCATAACTTTTTTATTTGTCCATCTACCCAGACATATAAGTGCTTGTTTTTTGTGGGTCAAGATGTATTTTTTAATACCATATAATGTACTAGAAACCAAAAAAAAATCTTTGTAGGCTGAAATGTGGCAAAAACGTATTTTCGCCTTGTTTGCAGGGTTTTGTTATTATGGCATTCACTCTTTGGTTTAAATGATGTGTTATCTGTATTCTGTAGTTTGGTATGATTTCTAGTGATACCAAATATGTAGTGTTTTCATTATGTTTTAGTACTTTTAAAAATAATAAACATTCTCTTAACACACTCTCCTCTGCAGCACCATTTTCTTCAACCAATAACTTTTTGTGTTTTTCCACCTATGGATCTAAATAATGGTTCATTTCTTGTGTGCTGAAGTTTAGATTTTATTGGTAACAGTTTTGGATACATGCGACTTTTTGATCACTTTTTATTTCCAATTTGTGTAACTTTTTAAAAAATGGTTATTTTTTTTTGTAAAATGGCAAAATGAAGGTGATTTAAACTATTATTATTTTTTATACTTTTTAAAACTTTTTTTCAATTTTACATGTAGTCCCCGTAGCATACCTGACCACTGCAGGGCATTATCATTTGTACACCCTTCTGCATTATATATATAATGCAGAAGGGTATACCGAGATGGCAGTTCTAGTACCTCCTGTCTGAGGCATTAGGCTTCTAGATGCCATGGTAACCGATTGGCACCTGACAATCTTGTCATGGAGGAGAGGGACAGTGCACAGTGCAGTATCTAAATGGTTAAACAATAGAGACCGGAGCTGGCTTTGATCACTGCTGTTAGCAGTGGGCGTCAGCTGTAACAAGCAACTGGAGTGTGTGAGCCCGTTGCATACTCCCTCACCAGCTTTATGAAGTACGTGTATGTCAAATGTCGCTATGGGGTTAAGTCAATGTCAACAAAGACCTTTTGCTGCAAATTTCAATGTGGCCTTAAGGGGGTTTTCTTACCACAATGATTAGCTTTCTGATTTCAATTGATTTTAGAGCTAGAGGCGATCTTCTCTCCTGCTTATGTACACAAGCTACACGAGTTACCAACCAACTCCTTCTAGTTTCATTGCTCCAGCTGCCAAGCCTGACCATGTTTCGGACTATCCCTGCTGTGTCTTATTAGTAGCATAGGAGCTTGTTTATCTTTATAATTGACAAACTTTAACCCTTTAACCCTATAGAGTTCTGTAGCCTTCTGCCTTACTGTTTCAGCTCCTCCATCACCAATGCCCTTCTAACAGGCTCAGCTAGGAATAGCAGAGCTGATCTTCCAATCGATGATTTAGAACTGCCCACAGCCTGACCAAGAAGTGGAAGTCTGAAGCTGGCTGTAAAGAGCAGGCTATGTGAAACAGCTTTGTGAGAACACTCAAGCAGGCATAGATACAGTATCATAGTTGTGCACAGGATTTTCAGCTGATAATTAAGATGACCAATTTCCTACTTAACATATTCAGTTGTAAGAAAAAAGTAAGCACACTCTTTGAAATTCCCTGGCTTTCTGCATTGAACACTAATAACATATGTTCTGATTGTTATTTAAGGCTACATCCAGGCGGCAGTGACGAAATATCGTCTGGATTAAGAATCTGGCCGTCATTTTATCGTCTTTTCAATAGTTCTGGGGTACGGTTCTGTCCGTGGTTCGTGGATTCACCCGCCACCCTTTAACCATTGAAGCACACCTTCTACCCGAAAACCGGGTGGAAGAATATTCATGTCCTGAGTTTTTTGGTAGGCCGGTGGTGTGAAAACCCGCCCAGTAGAAAAGCCGTGCAGTGTTAGACTTTTGGGTGTATTTTCTATTAAAGTCTATGGAGATGATTAACATTCGGTTTTCAGATGGTGTTCAAGTTAAAAACCATCTGAAAAACCGACTGAAAACCCTTGGCGTGTGGACAGACCCTAAGCGTAAGTTGGCGTCAACAAATCCCAAAAAAGTTGAGATCATGCCGTTTTTATCACTGTGTGGCATCCCCCCTTCTTCTTACAACAGTCAACAGACATCTGGGGACAGAGGAGACCAGTTTCTCAAGTTTAGAAATAGGATTGCTCTCCCATTTATGTCTAATACAGGCCTCTATCTGTTCAATCGTCTTGGTCCTTCTTTGTCGCACCTTCCTCTTTATGATGCGCCAAATGTTCTCTATAGGTGAAAGATCTGGACTGCAGGCTGGCCATTTCAGTACCCGGATCCTTCTCCTACGTAGCCATGATGTTGTGATTGCTGCAGAATGTGGTCTGGCATTATCTTGCTGAAAAATGCAGGGTCTTCCCTGAAAGAAATGGGAGCATATGTTGTTCTAGAACCTGAACATAGCTCTCTGCATTAATGGTGCCTTTCCAGACATGCAAGCTGCCCATGCCACAAGCACTCATGCCACCCCATACCATCAGTGATGCAGGGTTCTGAACGGAGCGTTGATAACAACTTGGGTTGTCCTTGTCCTCTCTGGTCCGGATGAAATGGCGTCCCCCTGTTCCATAAAGAACTTCAAATCGTGACTCATCTGACCACAGAACGGTTTTCCATTTTGCCACACTCCATTTTAAATGACCCCTGGCCCAGTGCAAACGGCTGAGCTTGTGGAGCTTGCTTAGAAATGGCTTCCTCTTTGCACTGTAGTTTTAGCTGGCAACGGCGGATGGCACGATGGATTGTGTTCACTGACAATGCTTTCTGGGAGGATTCCTGAGCCCATTCTGTTATTTCTTTGACAGTGGCATTCCTGTTTGAGGTGCAGGGACGTTTAAGGGCCCGGAGATCACGAGCATCCAGTAGAGTTTTACGGCCTTGACCCTTACGCACAGCGATTGTTCCAGATTCTCTGAATCTTTTGATGATGTTATGTATGGTTGATGATGATAACTTTAAAGTCTTTGCTATTTTACGCTGGGTAACACCATCCTGGTATTGCTGCACTATCTTTCTGCGCAACAATGGTGGAATTGGTGATCCTCTTACCATCTTGGCTTCAGAGAGACACTGACACTCTGAGTAGCTCTTTTTATACCCAATCATGTTGGCAATTCACCTAATTAGTGTTGATTGGTCTTCCAGCTGTTCGTTATATGCTCAATGTCATTTTTCCAGCCACTTATTGCTACTTGTCCCAACTTTTTTGGCATTTGTAGACACTGTGAAATTTTGAATCAACATATTTTTCCTTTCAAATGTTACATTTACTCAGATTAAACTTTTGATCTGTCATCTATGTTCTATTCTGAATAAAATATTAGATGTTGGCACCTCCACATCATTGCATTCAGTTTTTATTCACAATTTGTTTAGTGTCCCAACTTTTTTGGAATTGAGGTTGTATAAGCCTTACAGTTATCCAGGTGTATATCACAACATAGCCACCGTCGGGCTAAAGCCAGAAGAAGAGTAACTGTCGTCAGCTTCAAAGTTTCCTCTGTTTTCAGCTGTACATGATTTTTTTGTGGGACAGAATAGCGTATAGCACAATTCTTTTTTGCCCCACAAATAAATAGTGTATGGCTGAAAACAGAGCAAATATAGTCATTTGCTGACTGTGTTTACTCTATTTTTGGCTATGGATACAAAGTTTATAGTCTGAACTTTCCCTAAGTCACGATTATTGATAAATTATTGATATACACAGTCTAACCAAACTAATTGCACACAAACAGTTCAAATGAAATCCTGGTAAATTTAGAGAATAAAGTGCTTACTTTTCTATTGCAAGTGATTATGCAGCCGAATCAGCATGTTGGATATAGAAATATTTATAAAATAAATCTGTATTCAGTGAGCGCCCCCTGGTGAGAATTCCAGGCATCCAGAATTGTGTCTTTGAATGACATTACACTAGGCTGTCACTGCTTGTGAGGGGGCACTCTGCTGCACTCTGTTGGGGAGGTTTGGTGCCAGTGTTGTTTATTGGGATCACTATGCTGACACTTTGTATTGGGGCACCTTGCTGCCATTGTGTATTTGGATTACTCTGCTATTATTATTATTATTATTATTATTATTATTATTTATTTTAAAGCACCATTGGTTCCATGGCACTGTAGATTCAAGAGGGATTACATACATAATGTATGTCAAACAAGTACAATAAATGAATACAGCTGGTACAGAGGGAGAGAAGTCCCTGCCCAGAAGGCTTACAATCTATAAGGAGGGAGGAAAGAGACAGGAGATGAGGGGCAGACAAGTTTGTGAGGGTGTAGTGGGTTATTGTAGGTTATAGGCTATCCTCTTTTTTCAGGTTACTTTGGAGGTTAGCGAGGGTGGTGGAGAGTCTGATGTGTTGGGGCAGTCAGATCCAGAGTATCGGAGAAGCACGGGAGAAGTCTTGGAGACGGTTGTGAGAGGAGCTGACAAGAGGAGAGAAGAAGGTCCGGTGAGGAGCGGAGATTGCCTGAGGGGAGGTATCTAGAGAGTAAGGCTATGTCTCCACTGTACAGAAAAACGATCGTATTTTCGGAGGTTTTAGGACTCTAAAACCGCTGAAAATTTGATAGTTCAGCCAGCCCATCGACTTTAGGCGAAAAAAACGACCTGTAGTCTACACAGGTCATTTTTCTATGTTCGTTTTCTGGCCCGGTTCATCATACAACATGTTGTATAATACACCGGCGCTTTGAGTTTTGCCGTCGGTTTCCCATACAATCATTCTACGGGCCGACGGCAAAAAAACGAGAACCGACAGCATTTTTTGCATCGTGCATCGAACAAAAAAGACTTTCAGATGTGTTTTGTCCAATGCTGTGTAGACATAACCTAGGGCAGAGATGTATGGAGGAGAGAAGTTATGGAGAGCCTTGTAGATCATGATTAGTAACTTGAACTGAATTCTTGGGCAATGGGAAGCCAGTGTTGGGATTGGAAGAGGGGAGATACAGAGGAGTAGCGAGGAGAGAGGTGGATCAGTTGGGCAGCGGAGTTGAAAATGGTTTGCAGGGTAGCGATTATTGTGTATTGGGGCACTCTGCTGCCAGTTTTCTTTATTGGTTGCAGTCAGCAAGTATTCTTCATTGGGACAGTCTGCTGCCAGTGTTTATTGGGATTACTCTGCTGACACTGTGTATTGGGCAATGTGCTGCCAGTGTTTATTAGAATTACTCTGCTGACATTGTATATTGGGGCAGTGTGCTGCCAGTGTTTATTGGGATTACTCTGCTGACACTGTGTATTGGGCAATGTGCTGCCAGTGTTTATTGGGATTATTCTGCTGACACTGTGTATTGGGCAGTGTGCTGCCAGTGTTTATTGGAATTACTCTGCTGACACTGTGTATTGGAGCAGTCTGCTGCCAGTGTTTATTGGGATTATTCTGCTGACACTGTATTGGGCAGTCTTCTGCCAGTGTTTATTGGGATTATTCTGCTGACACTGTGTATTGGGCAGTGTGCTGCCAGTGTTTATTGGGATTACTATGCTGACACTGTGTATTGGAGCAGTCTGCTGCCAGTGTTTATTGGGAAATTTTTCTGCTGACACTGTGTATTGGGCAGTGTGCTGCCAGTTTTTATTGAGATTACTATGCTGACACTGTGTATTGGAGCAAATCTGCTGCCAGTGTTTATTGGGTTCACTCTGCTGACACGGAGTATTGGGCAGTCTTCTGCCAGGTTTTATTGGGATTTCTCTTCTGACTCTGTGGATTGGAGCAGTCTGCTGCCAGTGTTTATTGGGATTACTCTGCTGACACTGTGTATTGGAGCAGTCTGCTGCCAGTGTTTATTGGGATTATTCTGCTGACACTGTATTGGGCAGTCTGCTGCCAGTGTTTATTGGGATTATTCTGCTGACACTGTGTATTGGGCAGTGTGCTGCCAGTGTTTATTGGGATTACTCTGCTGACATTGTGTATTGGAGCAGTCTGCTGCCGTGTTTATTGGGATTATTCTGCTGACACTGTGTATTGGGCAGTGTGCTGCCAGTGTTTATTGGATTACTATGCTGACACTGTGTATTGGAGCAGTCTGCTGCCAGTGTTTATTGGGATTACTCTGCTGACACTGTGTATTGGGCAATGTGCTGCCAGTGTTTATTGGGATTACTCTGCTGACACTTGTTATTGGCGCATTCTGCTGCCAGTGTTTATTGGGATTACTCTGCTGACACTGTGTATTGGGCAGTGTGCTGCCAGTGTTTATTGGGATTACTCTGCTGACACTGTGTATTGGAGCAGTCTGCTGCCAGTGTTTATTGGGATTATTCTGCTGACACTGTGTATTGAGCAGTCTGCTGCCAGTGTTTATTGGGATTACTCTGCGACACTGTGTATTGGAGCAGTCTGCTGCCAGTGTTTATTGGGATTATTCTGCTTACACTGTGTATTGGGCAGTGTGCTGCCAGTGTTTATTGGGATTACTATGCTGACACTGTGTATTGGAGCAGTCTGCTGCCAGTGTTTATTGTGATTACTCTGCTGACACTGTGTATTGGAGCAGTCTGCTGCCAGTGTTTATTGGGATTATGCTGCTGACACTGTGTATTGGGCAGTGTGCTGCCAGTGTTTATTGGGATTACGAGGGTGACAGTGTGTGTTGGGGCAGGGTGCGGCCAGTGTTTATTGGGATTACTCTGCTGACACTGTGTTTTGGGCAGTGTGCTGCCAGTGTTTATTGGGATTACTCTGCTGAAACTGTGTATTGGGCAGTGTGCTGCCAGTGTTTATTGGGATTACTCTGCTGACACTGTGTATTGGGCAGAGTGCTGCCAGTGTTTATTGGGATTACTCTGCTGACATTGTGTATTTGGCAGAGTGCTGCCAGTGTTTATTGGGATTACTCTGCTGACACTGTATTGGGCAGTGTGCTGCCAGTGTTTATTGGGATTACTCTGCTGACACTGTGTATTGGGCAGTGTGTTGCCAGTGTTTATAGGGATTACTCTGCTAACACTGTGTCTTGGAGCAGTGTTCTGCCAGTGTTGTTTATGGATGCAGTCAGATAATATTCCAGTGTGCTGGCAGTGTTGTTTTTAGGATCACTCTGCTGACAATGTGTATTGGGGCAGTCTCCTGCCAGTGTTGTTTATTTGATGCAGCCAGCTGTTATTCTTCATTGAGGCAGTCTGCTGGCAGTGTTATATTTTTGAATCACTCTACTCACGCTATGTAAGGGGGCAGTGTGCTGCCAGTGTTGTTTATGGATGCAGTCAGATAATATTCCAGCATGCTGACGGTGTTGTTTTTAGCATCACTTTGCTGACACGGTGTATTGGGGCATCCGGGCAGTCTCCTGCCAGTGTTGTTTATTTTATGCAGCCAGCTGGGATTCTTCATTGGGGCAGTCTGCTGGTAGCGTTGTTTTTTGGAATCACTCTACTCACACTGTGTATGGGGGCAGTCCGCTGCCAGTGTAGTTTATTGGTAGCTTGCTGTCTTAACTGGTTATGTTGTTACTCTGATGGTGCTATTAATACATGAATTTTATGGAATGAGTTTTTCATTTCCCTGGATTGTATTCTTGAAAAGGTAAGGATCTTCAGTATTCTCCAGGTAAGGATCTGCCTGCCCCAGTCACCACTAGACTAGAAAACAGGAGGGAGCTCAAAAGACGTGGCATGCATTTCTAATAATAATGATAGCAGGGGTGTATCTACAATTTATAAGGTCCTATGGCAATATGGATTAGACACCTTCTTTAAATGCTTGTAAATGAACAGGGGAATAAGGAGCAATAGTTAAATGTATAGATAATAGCACTATATAGAGAACCCATATAGTAGTGCTAGGTACTGTGACACCTCACTTGCGTCCAGATGCCATTTTGGACTGTCCTTGGGGTATTTAGCTCTCGGATCGCCGTCCGGGGTAGGACAGTATTGGCACACTGACACCAGGCTTCCGTTTAACTGGCCTCAACCAGTTTTATTTAGGCACAGGGGTATGTACAGACACCAAAACACAAATAAACATCTAGGCCGTCTGGCCACTAACTATACATCTAGAGATGTCCTCTCTACCGTAGTCTGGATCTAATATCCAGCACCACCAAAACACATACTCACAAGTCCAGTACACTGTTCAGGCTTCCCTCAAGCCTCCGGGGGGCCAGAGCCTCTCTCCAGCTCTGCTGCTCCAACTTCCAGGTAGCAGGCCACGCCCCCTGATCACCTGGAGAGACAGGCTTTTTATAGGCCTGGTAAATCCCGGAACTGGAACATGGGAACATTGGAACATGGGAACGGGGGACCAGCCACCCACCCAACTGCAGCTGTTCCGGGAAAACCAACCCATAATGGCTGGACATCAGCCATACTACATATGAGTGTAAGCAGCCTAATATTGCTGACCAATAACATCTGGCTTCCCCCACCGAGACCATGCCCTTGGTGGCATGTTTCTACCAGGTCCCCTGACATACGCCATCTAGTGGCAGCACCATGCGACCGCCTAAGGTCACCCTGCCACAGTACTCACAAATTTGTTTTTGTTTACATAGACTCTTCTTGCACCTGAGTGGGACACCTCAGTCTATTTCTGCTATGGCCATAGCTATTCCCATTAAAGGGGTTGCCCGGTACTATTTGTTTTCCTAACTAGCCTCACTTTGGCTCACGGCTGTATTCATAGCCTTTATTGATGTGTAATGTTTTTGATGTGTCTTTTTAACACTTGTTTTTATTATTATGTGTATGGCCGTAAGTCATGACGTTCTGTTTGGAATATTACACTATACAAAGTAGTGTGACAATGTGTTCGGGAGGGCTGTGGGCGGCTGCACTATAGAAGCAATGGCCTCTGGACTAACATGCGTGCGCGCCAGTCTGCAGGCAGCTGGTGCTTCTATAGGATATGCAGTAATAAAACATGACGTTCCAAATGGAACGCCATCGCTTACGGCCATACACATAATATTAAAAAGAAATGTACAACACACACCTGAAAAATACATAACACATCAATAAAGTCTATAACTACAGTGTAGACCTTAATAAGCCTAATAATAAAAAAAGAAGAACCAGACAACCCCTTTAATGAGACCCTTTACAGATAAGCTCCCCCTAATGGCGTCTGCTGGCAGACAATCTTTTTATTTGATTGTCTTTATGTCGGGGATTTCGAGCTCTGTGTCAAGAAACAGCACACATCATGCGGGAAATTGGTGTCAATTAACTAAAATCACTGAACAGCTTTATAAAAGTGAGACAAGAATCACATGGGTCTTTCTATTGCTGGTTTACACAAAGCCATCCTCACATCCTAGAGCAGGAAGGCCTTGCATTTGTTTGTTTGCTTCTGAGAGAAGGACATCATCACCCTGGGGGAAGTTCCTACCTCCTTTGTTTGCTAATGTGGCAGTGTCTGTGGATAGAGGGATAGATCTGAGGTTGAGGCCAACCATGGGGGCTCTCTGCGCCGGGGCCTCACTATGCACAGATAACTCGGTGGTGAGAGTTCTAAGATGCTCACGTTTTATATTCCAGTTACATGCTCTCCAGAAATAGTACAGAACATGTGCGCCCCATCTGACCTACAAAGGCTTGTTTACTGCCGCATCTATCAGGAACAGCCTTGCTGGCCCTTGTCACATCTTACAGGGCTGATGCATTCCATTCACCTTAAGCATATGTACAACATGATTGTTTCAACACGCTGCTAAACAGGAAGCACTGGCAGCACGAGTGTACTCACAATAACAATGCAAGTCACTTCATGCAACAGCAAAATCCATCAACCCGTCACAAGGTGTTCATAATCACATACGTATTGGTCTATTGCTAGACAACAGTCCAATAGTCTGTATTATTCCCTTACCGACAAATGACGTACGCTTAAATCATGAGCTCAGTAATGGGGTATGGAGCGGGCTCAGTGAGTGGCAAGTAAGCGCTGTTAGTGACAGCCGGGAGCTGCCGCTAGCAGCTGGGATCAGTAATAGCTCTGATCCCAGGATTTTAACCCTTTAAATGCTGTGGTGAACGTGACATTGTGCTGTTGCCCAGTCACCTTTTGACAAGATTCATAGGCAGGCTGTAATAGGAAATCTATTTTTGTAAACTGTTCTGCAATATATTACTATTGCTAAACATTGTATAAGTGATTTTGCTCCAGAGTGGTCAAGATAATTATGCTATTTAACCCAAAGTAGTTGGCTGATAGTTGTCTGGTAATATTCGTGCTTCACCCATTCTCTGGAACTCCTTAACCCAAAACATCAGACTCTCCCCAACTTTCACCAGTTTCAAAAGCAACCTGAAAACCCATCTCTTCAGGATAGTCTATAACCTACACTAACCCCACCACCAGTACACCGGCCCGCAAACATGTCCGCCCCTCACCTTCTGTCTCTCCCCTCCTCCCTTCTAGATTGTAAGCCCTCACGGGCAGGGTCCTATTTCCCCTCTGTATCAGTTACTAGTCATTTTTCGTCACCATTGTATTTGTTCAACATTTGTTATGTATCTAATTCCCCTTGAATGTACAGCGCCCTGGAATCAATGGTGCTCTAAAATAAATAATAATAATAATAATTATAAAATACAAAGTCCAAACTGGCAGTAGCAACAAAATACCATGATTACTGACTATCGTAATATGAATGCAAAGAACCTATAACTAAAGACTTAAAATTTTACTTTTACTCTAGACCTAAATAAAGTTATCTACAGATTGTACGGCAGTGACATTGCCATTCTGAAAAGTGACATTGTTCACAATTGGGTCTGTCACTTTTCAAAATAGCAATGACACTGCCTCATGATCTGTCGATTTTAACTTTATTTAGGTCTTTAGTTAGAGTTTCTTTGTAGTCATATTAAGATAGTTGGGCATTATGGTATTTTCTTGCCACTGGCAATCTGCGCTAGTAGTCAAGTACCCTGGGGGAGCTAAGAGTATAAGTAAAAAACAAAGTTTCAAAAATTAAAAGTTCTAAGCATCCCCCTTTTGCCATTTTACAAAAAAATGTAATAGAAGTTAAACATGATTGGTATTGACACGTTTGTAAAAGTCTGATCTATTTAAAAAAAACATTATTTCTCCTGTAGAATATACTCCATAAAAATAAAAGTACTCAACACAAAAATTCCAAGGGGTTTTTGGTCATTTTATGTCCCTCAACAATTGGAAGAAAAAGTAATAAAAAAAAAATCACATTTCTACAAATGGTAACAGTAAAAACCACATTTCAGCCCACAAAAAAACAAGCAATCACTCAGATCAATAGATGAAAAATAGTTATTGGCCACAGCAATTGGTGCTGCAACATAAAAATGCGTAGTAAACCTTAAAGGGGTTGTCTCACTACAAGGATCGCTTTCTATGTTAAAGACCTTGCAAAAACAAGGCACTACCTTTTCTGAGATATCCCCTCTTGTATTGGCTGCATCAGCTCCTCAGGTCGCTATAGCTACAGACCTGATTGATCTCTCATGATAGGCTGCCAGCACTGGTTGCTATAGCTACAGACCTGGCTTCTACTGCAGCCTAGTAGAAGCCAGTGAACGCGCCCCTGAATTCAAATTGAAACCAAGAAAACAGGACTGAGGTAAAATGAATCAATGTAGTGAGACAACCCCATTAAGGGCAGATTGGTTCATGGGTTCCATATTTCTAGATTAATAGAGAGAAACAAAGTTTTCAAATTTCCTGTACTCCTCCTTTTATCCACATCTTCTCCACACCCTTGGTGGAACTTTATGGACATATGTCTTTTTTCAAACATACTATGTAACTATGTAAAGAAAGGTTTTATTTTGGTGCAAAATCTGAGACCTGAAACCACTCAGCGACACAAAAGGGACAAATATTCTTTTTTGTTTCATACAACCAGTTCTAAACCTTTTAAGCAGTAATTGTTAGGCTATATTCACACGGCGTCTTCGATACATTTTTGCAATACGTAAAACTTATTGTGTGAAACACATCCAAAAATGTACCACAAATTGTGATACTTTTTAGGATGCGTTTTCTGGACTGCAGAACCGTATCCCTATTGCTTCTATGGGCTTTTCAATGCATAACATGGATCAAAAATTGACATGTCCATTCTTTGCACGCGTTCATTTTCCGCAGTTCAAAAACGTATGTAAAACACGTATCGTCTGAATGATGATATGTATTTTACATTGAAATCAATGTAATCACACTTGAACATTGTTAAATATGTATTGGGATCCATTTTTCATTATGTAAACCATACACAAAAATGTATTTAACAAACGCCGTGTGAACATACCCTTATGCGTTGCTGGAAGGGTGTAGGGATACGAGGTTCAGACAGAGCCATCTTATTCATTGGATGCACGGGACAGTTGACAAGCATCGGCACCCTAGAAGATAATTGTATGTCTTTGGAATCCAGGACATATGCCCTGGATCCCTAGATTGGCACTTGTTATTTAACTTGTTGTTTTTTTTAGGACGTGCAAGACATCAGCGGGGCATCCCGACGTAGGTGTATTGGTGTTCTTGGGGGTGATTAGAGGCATGTCCTCATTGCAGTGTCATATATTTGGCCAGGGCCCACTGCACTGCTATGCCCAGGGGCCTATAATGCTTTTAACATGTACCCTGGGTACAGAGGTAGTAGTTGTACTATGGTCCTGATTCCTCTGTTAGATAAGAAGACACCAAAATAAAATCTAATATATAAAAGGTGGGAAGCTCTGTTACAAACTGTGTACTGGGCCTAGGAGCTTCAGGTTACACCTTTGATTACCGGACAAAATGGACGGAAATGTACTTTGCAACATTAGTAACGTTTATGTGACAGGACCTGATTGTTATCTTGGAGTGTTTTTATTGTCAATACGACCAGATTTAGACAAAAGGAGAGCAAGGGGAATATTAAATGTGTAAAACACTTTACCTTATTTTTTGGAGGGGGGGGGGGTTTACACCAATTTAACCTTTTTCTGCAGAAGCAATGATAAAAAACCCAAACACAACTTATAATTCGCATGGTGTTTTGGGCAAAACGTTCTTAAAAATTTCATGTGCTGTGAAGAGGGAGTTTTTGGTCCCACAGCCACTATTTAAACATTTAGCCATGAAAAGTCCATGGAAGATGCACATTAGCATTGATGAATGCTAGATGCTTTATATTCTACATCTTCACTTGTCCTTCAGTAAATCCCACTCGTCCTGAGCTGCATATGGGTAAGTAATCAATGATTTACAGGGAAGTAACGGATAATCGACTGCTAAATTATTTAGAAGATTTGTTTAAATCAAGTATTATCCAGCTTTCATTTTTATATAAAAGCGCCGTATCCTGCAGATAGACCTGGAGTCTTATGAACCATTTGCAGTTTTATGGAAAGTGTAGACATAGATGGAAGAAGAAAGCCTTAG
This sequence comes from Phyllomedusa bahiana, assembly GCA_025379985.1. Lineage (NCBI taxonomy): Eukaryota > Metazoa > Chordata > Amphibia > Anura > Hylidae > Phyllomedusa > Phyllomedusa bahiana. The sequence goes on along the minus strand of JAODAL010001706.1, from coordinate 144,880 downwards.
GGCTTGTCCCCACTGCACGGTTTTTTCAGACGGTTTTGCAGACGGTTTTCGGTTTTGGAAACCATCTGCAAACCGGCTGCCAAACTTTTACAGGGACCTCTATGGAAAACCCATGCAGCGGTCTCCACTGCACGGATTTTCCGCCAGATGGTTTTTCAGACCTCTGGTGGTCTGAAAAACATAGAACATGTTCATTCTTCCGCCTGGTTTTCGGGCGGAATATGAACAAGTCTATGTGGAGCCTTATCTCCGCAAACAGTGGAGAAAAGCTGTCCCCCTGCGGGCGTGTGCACGGCCACAAAACAGAGCAAATGCCAGTCGGATAATCCGACCGGTATTTGCTCTCTACCGTGGGGACGGGCCCTTAACCTCATGAATATGGCACAAAGCCAATATCATACCTGCATTACAGCACATTTATGATGTGATTGACAGTTTCTAGACACTTCCGCACCTCATCCAAGAAAAGAGGTGTGGCTTAGCATGCCATCTGAGGCGGCAACATTTTGGTGCAGTTAGTGGTATAAAGTAAGCCAACTTAAAACATAGTTGCCAAATTTTGAAAATGAAAAAGCAGGAGATTGAAGAGGGCGGCGCGCGTAGCACGGCGCGGCAAAATTTTGCATGGACACACCCATCTCTTTGTGTGCCACGCCCCTTCAACAAGCCACACCCACTCCATCTAACTGCATAATGGCTTTGGAAGAAAGCCAGGTAGATGCCCTTATAGCCAGGTAGTAGCCCCCCATAACCAGGTAGTGCCCCTTACAGGCAGATGCCCCCTTTGTTAGCCAGGTAGATGCCCCGCTGTGTTGTAGCAAGGTAGTTTCCCCCTTCATTAGCCAGGTAGTTGCCCCCCTTCATTAGCCAGGTAGTTGCCCCATTTGTAGCCAGGTAGTTGCCCCCTTCATTAGCCAGGTAGTTGCCCCCTTTGTAGCCAGGTAGTTGCCCCCTTCATTAGCCAGGTAGTTGCCCCCTTCATTAGCCAGGTAGTTGCCCCCTTTGTAGCCAGGTAGTTGCCCCCTTCATTAGCCAGGTAGTTGCCCCCTTCATTAGCCAGGTAGTTTCCCCCTTTTTAGCCAGGTAGTTTCCCCCTTCATTAGCCAGGTAGTTGCCCCTTCATTAGCCAGGTATTTGACCCCTTTGTAGCCAGGTAGTTGCCCCCTTCTTTAGCCAGGTAGTTGCCCCCTTCATTAGCCAGGTAGTTGCCCCCTTTGTAGCCAGGTATTTTGCCCCCTTTGAGCCAGTAGTTGCCTCCTTCATTACCCAAAGGTAGTTGCCCCCTTCATTAGCCAGGTAGTTGCCCCCTTTGTACCCAGGTAGTTGCCCCCATTATACCCAGGTTTAGTTGCCCCCTATAGCTAATACAAATAAAATTTAATAAAAAATCACTTACCTCACCAGGCTCCTTGCAGCACGGCCAGCTCTGGCCGACCTCCTCAGCGGCGCAGAGGGAGTGAGAGCAGACGCGCGTCACACCCCCTGCGACGCTGATCTGTATGTACAGCGCACACCGGCCGGCGCTGTACATACAGGGGGAGAAGGGAGGAGGGAGCGATCCCTCCTGCCTCCTCCCTGCACAGTGACACGCACCGGGCGGGTGAGCGGCCGCTGCGGCCGCTTCACCCGCCTGTAGCAGCGGCCCGGCGGTGCCAGTGTAGCGCACCCGCGCTACTCTGGCGCCGTGGCGGGCGGACTGCCAACTCTGCCAGGAGGGCGGGGGTGAGGGGGGTGGGACCCCAAATAGCGGGACCCCCCCCCGCCAAAAGCGGGAGAGTTGGCATGTATGACTTAAAAATGGTGTAAATTAAGACTAGACCGTTTGAACCTGTGACAGATTTATGAACATTATTATAAATGTGGCGCCTTGTAGAACTATCTAGTGTAACCTTACACTGTCTGTTAGATACATGAAGCAAAATCCTTCGATCCAGGCTGTGAACAAGGCCACCATGTAGGCCGAAACGCGTCAGCGGACGCTATTTTTCACTTTGATTCTTCTTGCTATTATGAGAATTTAATAAAGTATTTTGCACCTACCAGCTGGATCGAAGGATTTTTCCTCCTTGAATCTGTTTGTGTATAAGCCAACTAGGATACATGCTGAGAAGATTTTGCCGGCCCGATTTGGGACTGTTTTGGAAATACATGCGGTGAGTTTGCGGACTTTTTTTTTAGAGTTAGGCCATGTTCACACGGCTTAAAAGGGGGCCCATTTCGGTCCGTAATTTCGCGCCCCAAGTGCGCCCTTACGGGGGCGAAAAAAAGGCCCCTTCTTCGGTAATTACCCGTTCTCAAAAAAGAACTATGGAAATACCATTTGGGTGTCACTTTCAGTGGGTTAGTGCCCCACAGGATTTCTATGGGCCGGTGAAGTGCGGCCCCCCGCTCATCCCCGCTCCCGCCCGCCCCGTCCACAAAAGGCGGTAATTTGAGGGGGAATTACGCCTGCAAATACACCGTGTGAACATAGCCTTAGACAGTATTGAAAAATCTGCCCCAGTGCTTTTTGGACAAATGTCACAGTGATTTTTGATCCAGTTTTTTTAGTTAATAAGTGGATTCTACATAATGGAGAAATAGAAGTCTTTCTAGTATATTTCCCATTCATACTGAATACAATCCTGGTTTTGGTTCAAAAAAACTGCATCAAAAACTGCAGTGGGTTTTTTTTTTGTTTTTGTTTTTTTTTAAAGAAATCCACTGTAAGAGAACCATGTGTATTCCCAAATTCCAAATTACATAATCTCACAGCGGATTTATGATCCCATATTAAACTGATAAACATAAATTGATAAATGGCTCTGGGACCGGCACCTATCTTAAGAACGGGTCCCTGAAAGCCTATGTTTAGAAAAAAGAATAGGTTGTGTTTGCACAATTCTCTTCATTCAGTTATATGTTAGTTTAGCCAAACACACCAATTAATATGTCGTAGATGAGAACAGCCCTTTTAAGTAGACACAGGCAGTCCATGTACCATCATATATTGACTGTCAGAAGTGCCGTAAACTCCCTGTGATAGAACATGCTAAGAGGCTATGTCTAAAAGGAACATGCTAGGTGAAATGTCAGGCATATCAAGGTTTAGCATGCGCCCAATAGACGACTGTGGGTGGCATATTATAATTCTGTATAACCCAGATGTGTAATATGTGGACAGGACAAAACATATAGCTGCAATGAGACGCAGACTTTTCAAACAATGACAGTGACTTTGTAAAGCACTGTGTTCACCAGCCCGCTCCTTGATGCGTCATGCTGTAGCCTAGCAATAGGCACTGCAGTAATTAGGTGACAACACTGATTCTCCTTGCTCTCCCAGTGTGGTCACCTTTAAATGTTGTGCATTGATGATGCCCCTCCAGCAACATGAGCATGCTTTTTCATAGCTGCGTAGTTTTATGTCATTTTTTTTATGGTTGAGTGTTGCAGCCTTGATTACGTCTCAGTCTAAACCTCCTGAAGAGGAAACACCAAATTTATAAATTCTGTCCTTTCCTTTTTAAAGTCATAGGGTATATACCTGATTCTCCATGAAGTTGCATCAGACACACTTGGGTGCTCCACAGGGTGAGTATCCTCCTTGTGGGATCTACGCTCAGTGATGATCACAGGCAGTAAATAAGTGCCGCAGGTGAATGCTGTATAAACACCGGGGACTGTAAGATAATAAGATGAACGCTGTGCGTAATCGTTGGGAAAATAATAGCCTCAGTCTGCAAGTTATAAATCATGCAGACACATTCATGATTCCCAGTAATGTATTGACATACCTTTCTACCTGCTCAGGTCACTCCAATCATAGCGAAAATCAGGGAATTCTCTACAGATTACCAGTGCACAGAAAACAATAAGATATGCATTTTTTATTTTCATAAATTTCTGTTAGTCATACATGAAATTTTTTTTCCATAGAAAAACATCTTTTGCTCTGCCAATGTCCTCCAGTGTTCAAAGGCCCTGCAGTGCTGCCATCCTACTTAATCCAATGGGCTGCCCCTGGAAAGATGTGTTGGGTTCTTCCAAAAACAGACGCCCTTTTGTACTCCTCCTCTAACCTAGGCCTTTGTAATTGTCTGACCAATGTTATTTATGTACCCGCTTGAAATGTACAGTGCCCTGGAATCAAGGGCGCTCCAAAATAAATGATAATAATAATAATGTGCAGAGCCATGCTGCTTCTGTACAGCACCATACAGGCTCCACTGGGTGCCATATATATGAAAATAATTTTCTTTACAAACATTGTCATAGAGAAATAGCTTTATACATATGGCACCAGATGGATCGTGTCTTTGTATTATTTTATATGACATTGGAAGCATAATGAAGGTACAGAAAGGGGTTCATGTACTTGAATGGGAGCTCTATTACAGCTCTGTAAAGAGAAAAGAAAGTTGTGTGCACAAGGCCTAATCGATGAATGTCCTGAACAGTGGACAATAGGCACAGAGTTTCAGAATTCAACTACATCCTCCAGGTCTATAAAACTTTGTATACAGTCAATGACGCCTAGGGGTATGTTCACAAGTTTTTGCTTAAAGGGGTTGCTCAGCTATCTTCATCAGTCTCACAGACTTTGAACGGGGCAGCAGTGCGAATGTTCAGCCACTTCTTTGCTGTTCAGAAGAACGGGCACTTAGGGCCTCATTTAAAGGGGTTTTGCCAAGAAGTGAAGTTCCTTACCTGCTCAGGGGAGAATAATAATAATAATAATAAGGCCTCGTTCACACGGCTTATTTCGCCACGGATTTGCCGACGGATTGACGATCGTCAATCCGTTGGCAAATCAGTCAGAAATAAGTAACAGCCTATTTTCTATTGATTTCAATAGAAAATATGGCTCGTCGTTCACACGACCGTATTCCGTGGCCCGATTGCCGCCGCGGATTGACGACGGCAATCCGGACGGAAAAAAACAATGTGCATGTCAATTATTTACGGACGGATTCACCACCTACAATGAATGGAGATGGTGAATCCGTCGGGAAATCAGTTACAAATACGTGCCACCCTTAGTGGCACTTATTTGCAACTGATTTTCAACTGATTTCAGAACGTATTTACGATCGGCAACGTATTTACGTTCTGAAATAAGCCGTGTGAACACGGCCTAATAATCTTTATTTATATATCGCCAACATATTCTGCAGCACTTTACAAATTCAAGGGTAAACGTATAGACATTACACATTTTAAAAATACTTACAAATGAGACACAAGGTGTGAGGGCCTGCTCGTGAGAGCTTACAAGCTATTAGGGTGTATGGGTGAAAGTGCCAAGTTTACAATGGTCCGGCCCTGTTCCATAAATAGGGGGTCGTTTACATGAAAAATGGATGAACCTGCCACCCAGACTGTACATCTATATACAGATAAGTGCCTGTGAGTGCCCAAGTGCAGGGAGTGACAGAGGTGTGTGATAGCAGTTAGGGATCTTGGTGGGCCAGACCGAGAAGATGTATTTTCAGGCCCCTCTTAAAACTGTGAGGGTTGTGAATGTGCCTGATCGCCCGCGGTAGCATATTCCAGAGAATTGGTGCCGCACGTGTGAAATCTTGTAGGCGGGCATGAGAGGTTCGGATGATTGATAAGTGTAACCTGATATCAGCAGCAGAGCGGAGAGAGCGGGTCGGGTGGTAGACAGAGACGAGGGAGGTGATGGAGGGGGGTGCAGCGTGGTGGAGGGCTTTATGAGTGGGAGAAAATAAACAAAGCATGAACAGCTGCAGGGGGAAGGAGGAGGGGGTTGAGCAGAGCCAGGAAGCAGGGAGCGTCTCTAATGTTTACTCAAATAATAACATTACAACCAGAAAATTCTCTATACAGCAGACAGCCTCATACACTGCACTTTTCTCCCCAGCCCCCTGCAAGATCATTCATGTCCCCTGTCATAAGATAAGAAGTGCAAACACGCAAGTGTGGCCAATGTCCTGGTCCTGTCTAATGTAAACTTTTAGGAAACTAAGGGCATCTTAGTCAGGTTGTAGCTCTCAGAGGCTTCACTTTTTGTAATCACATATATTTAGAAAAGTGATTAAATACCCATTTTGGAGGATCCCACGTCAACATTACATTGTGGCAAAACCCCTTTAAGCGATTGGAGTCCCAGGATGAGAACCCTCATGATCATATATCTATCTATCCTGTGGATAATTAATACGTTTCTATAATGGGACCCACCAGCAGAAATCTGAGGCTGCTGTGTATTTGTAATTCAGGTGCCATGGATTCATCCGAGGATTAGCCCTACTGTCAATGGGAAATAAGTAGTACCGGTATATTATTTATTTCTGTGCCAGTGTCCTCATGGAAATCTTCCTTCACTCGTGAATAAGGTTGTGAAAACTTAATGAACATACATGGGATGTGAACCATTATTATTGAATTTAATGCAGATTTTGGAACAATCCTTGTCAAATCTGACATATGAAAAAGGTCTAATAATGACTCCAGGATTTAGTATCTACACTCTCCAGGGGCCATACTGCAAATTCGAATAAGACCATTTAGACTGGTCCACCAAAGTTTTCCATCTCAAAAGACACTTAGACATGTATGAACGTTGGCACGAACAGGCCAGTTCTATATAGCTTTAAGGTAGTGTACAATGTGCCAGAATATACGAACCTGTTCTTCTGCAGGTCATACATACAGGCGTATTGTAGTGCCAATATGACAAGTCGGGCTCAGGCACCACCTTTAACCTGGTCTAGATGTTCTAACTGTTCTGCGCCTAGATTTGGCGTCAAAGAATTATAAATGTGTCTAATACTACAAATGTGGTGCGACGTCCCCAGAATGCCCCTATTCTTTGGCGCATTAAAAAGTATCATGCAGGCACTTATCGCGCCAAAATTTGGAGTGTGACTGGTCATACATCTGTAGAACAGGACTACTACAGCTTTTACAGACTTAGGGCGACATGTCCGAAAAGTGGCATATCTATGTCAGTTTTAGGCGCATTAAATCAGTGTAAAGTGCACCTGAAAGTCCGATACTTTCTAAAAATTGCCATCAGGTATATCTTGCATAGACTACTTAATGCGCCTAAAATGGCACATCGTATCAAAAAGGGCGCATTGCATCAAAAAAAGGGGGCATTGTATCAAACAAGGGGGGCATTGTATCAAAAAAGGAGGCATTATATCAAAAACGGGGGGCATTGTATCAAAAAAGGGCACATTGCATCAAAAAAGGGTGCATTGCTCAACACTCAGCACATAGCATATCATTGGTAGTATATGGTATGTGTCTATCAAGGCTCATTGCTCGACGGGGGCGCATAACATATGTAAGGCGCCTCAATAGGTGCATTTCACGAAGGGGGCGCACAGTGCACCATATTTAGGCGCATTATAAAGTGTCGTGCCCGGTGTATAATGCCCCTAGTTTTGGTGTACGACAGTCCATTTACAACAAGAATATGGCGTCAAAAGTGGGTTTGCAGCAAAAAAGAACAAAAAACTGACGTTGGCGTGTTGGGACATGTCGCCCTTAGTTTTGCAGACTGAATTGATAGCAAGTGTGGCAACTTAGTAAATTTAATGTTTAAAATAGAGAGGAACTAAGAGCAAAGAAGGAGATTTCTGAAAATTGTCTACACAAGTCAAGATTAAAATATTGTTACTGTGCCCCAAAGCAAACCTTTCCAAGCAGTCACACCTCTGACTTGAAGTTCAGGCATCAAAACATGTATTGGATGGCATTTTCCTTACCAATACAGAACAGGATATAGAACAGGAAGGTGGCCACACGACACTGAGCATACATGTTTGTTTTTCTTCTCTTTGCAAGTCTTGTATAAAACAAGTAATAAACCATCCTCTTCTTGCGGCAGGCGAAGCGCTATTCCCAGTGGTGAGGTTTGTTGCACGTCTCTAGTGTTCTTCACTTGTCTTGTGATTATCAGAGTATCACCAGGTGATCATGACCTTGAAAGAAGAAATGATGTCTTAAAAGAAAAGATGTCGCCGGCTTTTTAGCTCCCAAGCTGAGAGCTATGTTTTTAAATCCTGTGGTGCGCACCTTGGAGGAATAGCAGTGGAGACATTAGGGGTATGGAAAGACATGAGTACATGTAAGAACAGTCAGATGGCTGTGGGCTCAGGAGCTCATTATTCAATCCTACACCTTCAGGTTCTGCTAGAACAGGAACCTGGATGAGGAATAATATAGTAATATGCAGAATTCTCTCTATATTGGAAGCAGTGGCATATATACAAAACTTCATATCTTGTAGCCCCTTGGATACTGTGGCCCCGTTGGGTTTGACCTATCCCTTTTATCTTTGTAAACCTTCACAGAGCAACCTCTTTTCTTAAGGCTCACTTTCAAAGTGTATCACTTCAGGGCATTAGGTAACACTGGTATAGGGGGCACCACTATACTCCTGGCATACACTAATGCATCTATACCTCTTACGCCTCGTTCACACGGCTTATTTCGCCGCGGATTTGCCGACGGATGGACGATCTTCAATCCGTCGGCAAATCAGTCAGAAATAAGTAACAGCCTATTTTCTCTTGATTTCAATAGAAAATACGGCTCGTCGTTCACACGACGCGTATTTCCGTCCCAGATTGCCGCCGCGGATTGACGACGGCAATCAGGACGGAAAAACAATTCACATGTCAATTATTTCCGGACGGATTCACCACCTACAATGATTGGAGATGGTGAATCCGTCTGGAAATCAGTTACAAATACGTGCCACACTTAGTGCCACTTATTTGCAACTGATTTTCAACTGATTTCAGAACGTATTTACGATCGGCAATCCGATGTAAATACGTTCTGAAATAAGCCGTGTGAACATAGCCTTAGCAGACACTGCACAACGCTGTTATTATGTAACTTTTATCCAAAGTAAGTCCAGCCCTATAGTTTTCTCTCTTACAAAGAATGGAAAGCATTATGCTGAGATGGAGGATTTGAATAAATAGGGGAATACGGTAGAAGGAAGAAATAATCAGAACTTTACAGGTGGGCAGAGTTTAGGTGTAGCTATTGTGTTAGTTTGTCACAGAGCTCCAAATATTTCATAGTGTGAGGTTATAAAATTCTGCCTGCCTACAGCCATCACAAGAGGGCACTAGAACAAGACAGATTTGTAATTATCCCTTTGAACTCAATACTATCCAAAGAAAACTCCCCTGGTGGCAGCTAGATTAGACATATCCCTGTCTTCAAAACCCTTAGGCAACACATGTTGGATTCTCCCTATTTCTATGATAAAAGGAAGAGATTTAGTAATCACACTGGTATTTTCTTTTGAGGAGGGTAACTATGGTTGTGCTTAAATTTTTAGGAAAAACATTAGGTTCCACCCTCTTACAATACAGAATTTACCAACGTCCTGTACAAGCAGATAACCAATTGTCCTGTACAATAGTTATGGACCTTTAGACTCATTCACAGAAAGACACACCCTTAGGATTCACTCATTCCGAAGTAAATTGTCCTAAAACCAGCTCAAGGCACTAGAAAAGTAGTAGCCCTCATTTAATTGAATCTGCCTTTAAAAATGTATTGTAATATAGTATCACAACTCGTAGAACAATGGTAGATGCTCATCTGATGCCACTCAAAAGAGATTAAAGTGTGTATAGCGTTTTTGGTACACACTCGTGGCCAATCAGAATCCCCAATAAAGTTGAAGTATAAGATACTTTCTCACTCCTATATTAGCCCTTTGCCAATGTTGCCCAACTTTCTATAAATGTACATGTTTTGATCAGACAAGTATATTATATATTAGGGGAGAGGGAGCCAATTAACTATATTCCATAGAAGCAGAAAGTACTCTACAAGAGCCCAAAGAAATGTCTCAATAGGAGAGGATGTATATCATGTAGTTTGCAGAATTATAATGTCGCTCACCTTCACCTGGGGTAAAGACTCAGGTAGTTGAAATGTCCCGTTAACTAAATACATTGGACAAAGCAGAATGACTTGTTGGTGCCAATATTTTCCCCAGCATCAACAGGGCACATCGCCCCCACTAGGGACTTTCCTGCAGTTTAATCCACAAGAAAAGCACAGACGATTTCCTTGTGGATTAAGTTGTTGCCTTTTCCTGGGTCCGGATTCAGTTGCAATACTTTGCTAACTGCTGCTGACATTACTCGGGTGAAACGCTTTGAGAGTTGTGCCTCCGTGCTGCACAACTCCTAGAGGTGAATGCAACCTCTATTTTGATTTGCATATACTATATCATACTAGGAAGTGCCGCCTTCCTCTTCTCTTTTTCTCTTTTATATTGAGGGACCTTTGAAATGCCACTTTGAATGGGACTATTTTTTGGTTGCTGATGCGCCATTCATTCACCTTTATAAGGGCATGTAGTCGTAGGCTAAGGGCTTGTCCCCACGGCCGGTTTTGCAGACGGTTTTGCAGATGGTGTTTGGTTTTGACAAACTTTTACACGGATCTCTATGGAAAATCCGTGTAGCGGTCCCCATTTCACGGATTTTCTGCCAGACGGTTTTTTAGACCGGCGGCAGTCCGAAAAAGATTAAACATGTTCATTCTTCCACCTGGTTTTCGGGCAGAACATGCACATTTCAATGCAAAGGGGGACGGGCTTTTCTCCGCAGAGAAAAGCCATCTCCATGCAGCCGTGTACATGTGCCGTGGGAACATGCCCTTAATGTGCAGTGGCCTGTCTGCTGATTTTCAGGATTACTAAATCGAAAAAATACCTACAAAACGGTTCAATTTGAGATAGGTACAAGTTCCAAAACGCATGTATAGAGAAAAAACGAAATATATGGAAAGTGCACTAATAAAATTTAACCTTTATTAAATAATATTAAAAATAAATATTCAAGTGAAAAAGTCACAGTTTAATATAGAAAATGATCACAGCAGCTCTGGACATATGGTGGTAGGAAAATTATATGTAGTAGAGACAAAATGTAGGAGGGAACGGTAAAGTGCCACCTAAGGTAAAACGGACCATAAAGTGGATCCCTACTAAAGATCCTACCTAGAAAAATGCAGGACTATACGTCCTGATAAGGACGATCCCGCCAGGAACCTATCCCTACCACTAAGTCCTAATGACTACCTTACCACAAGAATGTCACAGACAAAACGTACTCTATATATTTAAAAAAATAGAAAAACCTATCACCTTAAAATATGTATAATGTCGCACCATATACCGCAATATATAACAAGATTGCAACAAAAATTTGCAGCATACAAAATGGTGCACAAATCATAGGTACCGCCGATGTAATGCACTTACGGTACCGTGAATATCCCAACATGTTTCGGCACCCACAAAGGCCACATCAGGGAACAGGTAAGTGTGCCGTGGCACACCATAGCTGCCACTAGGCGTTTGGAGCCATATGCTCCTTTCTAATTGTTTTTCACAATACCCATAGCCCACTTACCTGTTCCCTGAGGTGGGCCTTTGTGGGTGCCGAAAAAATGTTGGGATATTCACGGTACCGTAAGTGCATTACATCGGCGGTACCTATGATTGTGCACTATTTTGAATGCTGCAATATTTTTGTTGCAATCTTGTTATATATTGCGGAATATGGGCGCATTATACATATTTAAGGTGATGGGGTTATTCTATTTTTTTTAAATATATAGAGTACTTTTGTCTGTGACATTCTTGTGGTAAGGTAGTCATTAGGACTTAGTGGTAGGGATGGGTTCCTGGCGGGATCGTGCTTATCAGGACGTTTTAGCCCTTTGCTTTTTCTAGGTAGGATCTTTAGTAGGGATCCACTTTATGGTCCGTTTTACCTTAGGTGGCACTTTACCTTTCCCTCCTACATTTTGTCTTTACTACATATAATTTTCCTACCACCATATGTCCAGAGCTGTTGTGATTATTTTCTACATTAATCTGTACTTTTTCACTTGAATATTTATTTTTAATATTATTTAATAAAGGTTAAATTTTATTAGTGCACTTTCCATATATTTAGTTTTTGATTTTCAGGATTCCTTATTTGAAGACTATTTTGCAGCTTCTTATTTGTGCAAACAAAAAATAATACTAATAGTTTGTCTGCAATGAAGGGAAGATAAGAAATCTAAGTACATTACAATTGGCCAAATTACCCCATTATGTAATGAACATTACCAAATGCACATATTGTCAAATCGAATTTTCAACTTTAAAGTGTTTCTATCAGCATTATACTGCGCACAGTGCGGTGATTGTACTAAAGTTAATAAGACTTTAATCTATGAAATAATTAACTTCAATTGTGGCTGATAACAAATACATATTTTTAGCTTCACGGTGCATAAAATGAATAATTACCAAACTTTGCTAATCTTATATTAATATGTATTGCAAAAATATATGAAAATCTTAAAGTAAGAGACTTCTGTGTACAATAAAAAGGTGCAACAATCAGACTAGCCTTTCTACTTCCACCATTTTAGACTCATAGTCTAGGGTACTGAAAAAGTGAATTTCATATTCCGTGGTAATTTAGAGTTTGGAAGGGGTCAAGGGTAAATTCCCTGGCAAGGGAGGGACCTAGAAAATGGGTGGCCTCAGCAGGGCTGGGACAGGCAAATAAGACATAAACTGCCTCTTCCTCCAATGGAAAATTCAGCCTACTCCATACCTCCTTGCACCCCTTTTTGCCTCGAATGAGGCAGTGCTCTAAGAGGTCGCCTACCTTTGCCAACCCATCATCCTGGCCTTTGACAACTGCCCATTTGCCACCCCCCTAAATTAGCCCTGTGTTTGCAAATTCCAATCCAGGATGTTAGGAATTAAAGCTGAAAAAGTAGTTTGAACAAGTCATCAAGATGTAAGCTGAAATAAGAAATGACACAGTGTGCACACACATCCACCACTAGCTTAAGTCACCTTACTCTTCCAGAATAAATGCATAATCTGGTGTAAGCATTCCAAGGAACCAGCCTCAGCACCAGATGCTTCCCAGCTCTCAGACACGCTGGCTCCAGACTCATGTTACTACTGAGAGTGCACAAGTCTGAATTCCTGTTTTTCATACTCAATAGTCACCATCTGTAAGTTATATACAGTATTACCGAGGGCATGCAGATCTCTGGTAGCTTTCCCTGTCATGTTCACCCATGTTCAAGTGCCCATCATACAAATTTCAAACTGCTTCTCATCTTCACTTTCTTTCAAAACACCTCCAAAGATCTTCTGTGCATAACTAAACCTGTCTGTGGAGCAGCCTGAAAGTTCACATATACCTTAAAAATTACATAGCCCCAGAATGGACTATAGAGAAGGGAAAAGTAACTGCTCTAGGGAACTCCATTTTCTGGTTCTTTTTAGCACTTCCTAAACAAGACATTGAACCTGGGGTTATACAGGGCTAAAGCATGGTGGCGAACAAGAGGACGGATATTGCCTCTTTCCATATGGGTTGGTGCCGTTCCTGCACACACTCCACATATAACTACTTTTTCCATATGGTCTGAAATCTCATGGTGTGACTAAAAGCTTAGTATGTAATCACATGTATGCTGAAGGATCTCAAGACCTTGCAAGTGTTTGATATAAACAGGTCCCTTGAACTATGGAGCTATAATGATTGCCATAATGGTAATGTCATCTAGATGACACTTTGAATAATAGTTTCCTTGTCTACAACCTTCACCAGGCATCCTCTATCGATAAAGCATCTGGGGAGTCCAATTTTTTTGAGATGATCTTTATATTTTCCACCAAGATAACTCAGTGACACAATATAGAATAGACATTGAACTATGTTTCTAAAAAGAGATTTAATAAGCATTTGTGGCAATCAAGGCCGGTCTTTGGAAGGTCTGAGCTGTGCAGCCTCACAGGACACATCAGCCTCCTCCTATGAAGGGACACTGCAGAAACCAAGGCCCTACAACTTGTTTGGCAGTTTTATGTTCTGACTGTATATGACATAGCACTGTTATCATATAACTATGTAGGGAGTGGTTATTTGTTATATAGTGTGAAATGGCAATATTCTAATTGGATACAGTCATCACAAGGGGGCACTAGAAGAAGACAGATTTACAATTCTCCCTTTGTAATCAATACTAACTATATAAATATGTATCCAAGAACAAACTCCTCTAGTGGCAGCTGAGATCAATCATCAAACAAGTGATCTTCGAGACACACTGTATGCCTCGTCTCAAACCCATGCAACACATGTCAGATTCTCTATATTTCTATGAGAAAAGGGAGAGGTTTAGTTATCACATATGTATTTTCCACCTTCTTATGATGGTTGTGTAGCACCCTAGTCAACAATGATCGTGCTGAACGGGTTTTACCATTTGGCAAAGTCCCTTCTGAGGCCAGCTTGTAGCTCGATTAGAGCCAGCCTCCCAGAATGGAGAGATGGCTGGGCTTTCCCCAGCTTATTCTGTTCATTTCCATGGCATTTCCCAATATAGATAAGTAGCTGTGCTCGACTATGTTCAGAATTCCCATAGACATGAATTGGACAAGCGTTGCTACTTCCCCAGTTTGTGAAACTGCTTCATAGAAAGCTTTGAACTGGCTTCAGAAGAAACTTTGCCAAATGATAAAACCCCTTTTAAATAAAAGGACAAATTATAATCATAAAAATTAGGTTCAACCTTCTTAGAATATGTAATTTATGTCATTTTTTAATACATACATGAATAAGGTGGTGCTCCTTGTTTTTTATGCCATTTTTTCATCTTTTACTAGTTACTATTAGTGATGATCGAACCCTAAAAAGTTCGAGCTCGAGTCAAACCTCGAACTTTGAGAAGTTCGATTTGAAGTTCGAGTTGAACTCAAACCCCATTAACGTCAATGGGAGAAGCTGTAATTACCATCCATAACATTACACCAACACTAGGCGCATTATACGCTGGGCACGACATCTAAAAATGATGCGCTGTGCGCCTCAATAACACAAAGCATATCATTGGTAGTGTATGTAATGTGCCTATCGAGGCGCATTACATAAACTATTAATGATATGTTATGCGCCTCCATGCGCAATGCACCTATATAGGTGCATTACATACACTGCCAATGATATGCTATGTGCCGCAATTTGCGCATTATGTTTACTATGTAAGGTGTACCTGATGCCATATTTTTGAGAGGATCATACTTTACACTGATTTACAGCGCCTGAAAATTATTAAAATAGTGCTTTGAACGCGATATAAAACGCGAACATTTACTTGAACAAACAGTAAAATGTTCGGTTCAGCTTGAGTTCTAAAAAATCATGAAGTTCGACTCGAACTTATCTTTTCTTGAACGGTTCGATCAACACTAGTTACTATCTGTCAAAAAATAATGGCAACGCCTTTGTAGAATGTCAATGAAGATGGTGTCTTGTGCAGCTAAAGAGGTCAAACATAGGAAATGCCAACCCCACCTATGGCCCCAAGAGGAATTTGCTCCCGCGTCCTCTGCACTTTGACATACATCTGTAGCCTATAAGGGGCACAGTAAAATTTTGCGTTCATGCTTCTCTGGTAGGATGATGCTATTACTATCACTCTTGGGTCAGTCTAAACTTAACACATTACATGGTAAATATGAATTACTCAGCAAGCTAACTTACTGACGATTCCATAATTGTGGACATATTTTATACCTTGACAGTCCCTGGGCTTATATAGAACTTCACGGTGGGTGCTAAATGCTGTCAGAGGCTGAAAATACTCAGTAACACTTATATAAAACATTAGGTATAATTTATCATCTGATGTAATGCAGTTATCAGCAATACTGTGTGTATGTCTTCAATTAGTTTTCACTATAAAATATCACAAATAATCTATTGATCACTTAATGGATGCTCATAATTATCATTTGTGACCAGGGGCAGGGCTGGTACTAGCACCTGGCTAACCTGGGAAAATGCCAGAGCACTGCCCTTGGCCTGCCAAGGATGGAGAATCCATGAGGCTGAACCCTTTTTTTAAGTGGCACTCCTCCAAGACTGCAGTTGGGCAACGTTTTATCATCATTTTATCAGATATGTCATTGTCTCTTTCATGCAAGAGCAATTAATAATATAGCTCCCCTTGTGCCTATCCCTAATGCTGTAAATTGGCACAGGAAGAGGAAGCTACATGAGACAGCCACTGATAAGCCGACTGTATGTAACGTCCTGATTACTGGCCGTGCGGAGAACAGTAGTGCTCGGTTGACACTATGAGATGTGCTGTAGGGCGAGAATATGGGATAGCACTATGGGGACTTCAGGTGAGCACTAAGCATAGTAGAATAAATATGGCCTGGAGTGATCTGGAACTTGTGACCAAAGTATTCAGTTCCTTAATTTTCATCACTGGACCTGCCTCTCTTCCATTTCCTAATAAGCACCGTCTTCTGCTGGAGCTTTATGGGCAACTATCGTTTCAGAGCCTGTGCTCACTGGAGAATTCTCTGTTACTTTGGTGGGCCAATTCAATGCTGCATACAGGGCCAGTATAAGGCATATTGAAGACCTCGTCTCCCTACCTCTTTTGCCCGGGACTTGATCAACGGCACCTTTGGCAACTGTTAGGCCATGTTCACACGGCTTAAAATGGGCCGTATTTCGGTCCGTAGTTACGCGCCGAAGTGCGCCAATTACGGGCCGAAAATGGCCCATTCATTACGGTAATTCACAGTTCTCATAGAGGGGGGAGATAATTGACATGTCACTTTCTAGCGGCGTATACGCGCCGCTAGCACTGACTGTCTATGGGCCGGCGAAGTGCCGGCCCCCCGCTCCCTCCACCGCTCACGCCCCGCCCCTGGCCACACGGCGTAATTGCGGGGCGGAATTACGCCCCGCAGTTAAGCCGTGTGAACATAGCCTTAGAGGTGTGATGTGCACTGGTACAGGGTGCATCACTGGTCGTTAGACAGGGAAACACAAGCCCTTGATATCTTGGGCACCAGGAACTTGTACCCCTGACTTCATGGAAATGCAGATGCACAGCGTGTAGATTTATTCCCTTATGGATTGGGCAGTATTATTTGCACACTGTATGTATAATTAAGGTGCAACATGGTATAAAATAAGGAGGAGCCCTGAACCCATATCACAGGACATGTTTAGTGTATATATATATATATATATATATATATATATATATATATATATATATACACATATATCTTAATGATTGCTATTATTTGCCATTTGTACCCTCTTATATGTTATCTTTACCTTATGTTTAGCCATGCCTCCATGTAATAGACCACACATGGATAAACCACACCTATCACTTGAATCTCCTTACACCTTGACAGTTTTCCTTGGTACAGGTTTCGAGCAGCAAATGTCTCCTATATTCTCTCTTAATGCCTCCTTCTCCTGAGTGTAGTTCACTTTCACTCTTGTTAAAGCGGAAAGACCAGGTTGTAAAAGTTGGAAAAATATGCAGATCTGCATGAGTAAACAAGCTGCTAGCTGGAGGCTTAGTACTTGTAAATGCAGTAAGCATCTCTCTACAGTGCAGATCCTTCTGCATGGAGGTGTCTCGTTCTTGGCAATATTATGACTTGACCTAATGGGATAACTGTGCTTCTTACAAGACTTATAAAATTTTACTCTACTTAATACAGTAAAGGTGGTTGAATGCTTCTAACACTACTGTTTAACCTATTATGTTCTTAAATTACAGTATGCTGATGTGTTTTATACATGCGGCAGAAAAGTTCTTCCACGCTTCTATAAGCAGTGGTCCAGGGAAGGACAACCGTGAACCAATAACAATTCTTTAACACTTAGGGCCCGTTTACACGGCAATGGACAAATACTGGTCGGTTTACCCGACCGGTATTTGTTCGGTTCGTGTGCCGTCCCCACGGCCATGGGGTGGGGGTGGGGGTGGCTTTTCTCTGCAATGAGTGGAGAAAAGCCCTCCCCCTTTCCATTGACATGCACATATTCTGTCCGAAAACTGGACGGAAGAATGTGCAAGCACAATGTTTTTCAGGCGGCCGGCGGTTTGGGGACTGCTGCACAGGTTTTCCATAGAAGCCCGTTGTGCTCGTTTGTGGCCGGTTTTTCAGACACCCTGCAAAACCGCAAACCGTCTGAAAAACTGGCCGCAATACCCTTAAGGTTCCTTGAAGCAAAGGCTAGTCCATCTGGTTTGATCGCAGAAGTAGAGTTATTGTAGCAAAAACATTTACTGCTGGCTATGAGCGAAAGGTGTCATAACATGGTCCACCACCATAAGCATAAGAAATCTGTTAAGAGTAAAGAGTAGCAAATTGCAAGTTTATTGAGAAGGATATGGTCTGGAATGATGTTGGTCACTGACAGCAAGAGAAGATCTCACCATGCAGATTCAGAGTCACAGCCAAAGTGAATCCTTTATTGGTGCCAAAAAAGGTATACCGCGAGGTAATTCAACAGATAAGGAATGATGACGTGTTTTGAGACGCTACTGGCTCTTAGTCATACCCACAGTGCTTCCACATCTCCTTTGGTCTGTTTTATGGTGGCATACATCTTTGTTGCTGGAGGCATTGGATATGCCCAAGGTGCAGACTCCTTTTAGATTTAATGAAATGTGGATTCCAGGCAGAATTTTTTGGAAAGAGTAAATGCATGAATGGATCAAGTGTGAAGAGACCCTTATTTTCTTAAGAATGACACCGCTGTATATTCTTAATTGTAATGCTGAAAGGAAGTTTGGAAGTTTTTGTCCCATTAGACTGTACAAGCAAAAATGGAGGTAAGACACCAGATTAGCTGGGAGAGTGTAGCATCTGTTGTTTAGTTATTGTCTTGGTAGACTGCGCACTACTGGGTGCGCCATCTGGGCACTATTGGCAATATTGTCTGCCAGGGGCCTTAAAAGATTTTAATAAAAAGGGGCCCACTGATTGTTACTGGGAATAGGCCGGGCGCTTTGGTTGTATGGGTCCTGAAATTAATTAAGGCAGCCATGCACACTACAGTAGCACCCTTTATCTATCTGTCTATCTAATCTAGCCATCCCTTCATCAATCCATTTATCTTTCCACGGGAGGTACAGAAGTTGCAGTAACCACTAGACCTTGGTGCCTGATAGAATCAATGGTCCCTTGACTTTGAACGGAACCAGTCCCCTAATGACAGGCACGCTGATTTGAACAGTGTATCTGTTATGTATGATTCTGGTGCTTATACAAACTCACGTTTTATTGAAGCACTCTGTGGGTTTGGTGACATAACACTCCAATGTTCATGAGATGTCAGCTCCCCCTGCCCTAGTGTCAATTGACAGACTTCTCCCTATGACCACTAATAGTGAGAAAACTGTCCATCAGCGGCAGGTGAGCAGGGAGCCCAGATTTCATAAACACATTGAAGTCGTACCTCCCATAGTTGGCTGCGTGCTGCAACTAATAAAATGTACGTTTTTCCAGAGCACTCTATAATCATGTATAATAGACACACTGCTGAAATCACTACTGCATGATACCCTCTGGCAGAGCAGTATCAAGAAGGTGACAGGTTTGCTATGAGTTCTTTTATGTATCTGGACACCATACAGAGGATAGACTTCGCACCTATCCCTATTTTTCCAGATATAAACTCTATCGTTACATTTTCCTATCTTCAATTTTGTAGAGGAAGAGAGATGTTTTCCCCTTGGGTACCAGAAAAGAGTCAAATAGATTATCTTTCAGCTCACATCTATGTAATGTCTATGAGCAGCCTAAGTGCAGGCAAGCCCAGGATAGTGCTGCTGATGTGTGTAGAGCACTGGAGAACGTGTACTATGTAGCTAATAGGTACTACTAAATGTGAGCAGTACTGCAGCGGTGCTGGAGCTGTGGAGCCACGGTCGCTGTCTGTCTGTCGTGTGTTTCTGCAGATTGCTGTACTTTTTGTCAGCGGGCTATGTTTAGTATGCACACAGCATATCAGGATGTGAATGAATTCCTTAGAACAGTCTGTCTCCATGGGCACAGTCTGCACAGCTGTAGCATATGGGATATGTTTGTGCAGCGTCCGTGTGTGTGTGCGTGCGCGTTTGTGTACATGTGTTTGCTGAATTCCCCGGCTGCCTGTGACGTGCGCTGCAGAGTTTCAGCGTCTCGCTGTTCACATGTATCTGACATGTGACACCAGAGAGTTAAGAATTAACTCATGCCCCATTTTTTTAAAGCAGGATGACCAAATATAAAGAGGGCGAGAGAAGGGGCTGGAAGCTGCTCTCCATTCTGCAGACACAAGCAGGAGAATCAATGGCTGCTGATGCTGTTTATCACGGCCAGATGTTCTTCAGCGATTACACTACTGCTTTGATTATAAGGCTGAAGCGAGGATGTAGAAATCCTTGGAAGAAATGTAGAGTGCAATATTAAGGAGGCGGAGGGGGTAGGCTGGGTTTATTAACCCCTTTAGGATGCTGACTATTTTGGCCTTTGATTTTTTTTTTGTTTCTCTCTTCTGAGAGTCATTGCTTTATATGTTTTCAAGTGACATTGCTTTATCTGGGCTTGTGTTTCCTGGGGTGACATATTCTTTTTTGGTTACCTATAACTTAATTCTTTTTTGTGGGATTGTGGGAGACAAAAACAGCTATTCTGACATTTTGGGTTTTTCTTATTTGTTTTTTTTACACTGTTTATGATAAGGTACTACTTTTATAGTGATATCAGATATATAAAGTTATTTGTTTTCTTTGGTACAACTGTTTCTCAACAAAAATAAAAAAATATTTTGAGTAACCATTTTACAAGAACCATAATATTATTTTGCTCTTTTTGTAGCTTTCCAAGGGCTTGTTATATTGTTACATGGTACCACTCGAGGCTACAAATAGTTTAAATAGCCTTTATTCAGTAAAGGGGGGAGGGTGGGGAATAGAAATAAATAGCTATTCTGCTATTGTTTTTTTGGGGATATTTTTACATTAACAGTTAATAATAATATTAATCTTTATATAGCGCCAACATATTCTGCAGCACTTTACAATATAGAGGGTATAAATACAGACAAAAAAGGACAAACATTACACAATAAAAAGCTACTTACAAATCAGACACAGGGGGCCACATGTATGAAAACTGTATTGGTCTAAAACTCACTTTGTTGCCCATAGCAACCAATCAGAGCTCCCCTTTCATTTTTTTCAGAGCACTATATGAAAATGAAAGGGGCGCTCTGATTGGTTGCTATGGGCAACAAAGTGAATTTTAGACCTAGACTGTTTTCATACATGTGGCCCAAGGTGTGAGGGCCCTGGTTGCAAGAGCTTACAATCTATTAGGGTGTATAGGTGAGACATAGGGTTATAAGTGCTTAGTTAACACAGTGGTCCGGCCATGTTTCATAAATATGGGGTAGTTTACATAGAAATTGGATGAACCTACCACCCTGACACTACATTGAATGATATGTTTTTCCGGCTTACTCCCCAACGCATACTGAGTGCCGGGAGAAAGAAGCGACGTGTAATTTCTTGCCAGCGCTTACGTATCGGGGAAAACTAAAGTGAATCAGGGTCAGCACAGAGCACTCTAGAAGTACGCACCACTATACGCCTTCAGTAAGCCGGGTGAATTTGAGTGATTTCCACAGTAGGAAAAGGATGGGTCCTGGGGATGTTCTTGAGGTGCAGTTGACAGGAGCAGGCAAGGGACTGAATGTAGGGAGAGAAGGACAGATCAGAATCTAGTATAACCCCAGTGAAGGGGGGCGTCATGCCCAGAAGTTATGGAAGTACCACACACAGAGAGAAAAAGTAGGGCGTGGTTGGTTAGCAGATGGCAGTTTTAGTAAGGTTCAGTTTGAGATAGAGAAAACTTTATTATTCACACTATTACAAACGTGTTACAAACATGGCAACACCAAAATATTGAACTGCATGGGATTGTTAATATGTTGAAAATAATGTTTGACCAATCATTTTGCTCGTCTTTCTGTCCTATCATGGCCTTATGCTCTCTGCTGACTCTCATCTTGGTTTTCTTTTTGGCTGCAGTTTTCTTCCAGTTCTGAGCTCTCCCTCAGTTCACTTCACAAGCTGGTGCAGACACAACCAGGGGTAGTCCAGATCTCTGTACAGGAGTTAAAGGGTGAAAACCTGAATGCTAATTAGGGGGGACATGTCTGAAAAGTGTCTTGGTCTAAAACTTTTCTTGTTGCCCATAGAAACCAATCAACATTCCCCTTTCATTTCATATAATGCTCTGAAGAAATGAAAGGGGAACCCTGATTGGTTGCTATGGGCAACAAGAAAAGTCTTAGACCAAGACAGTTTTCAGACATGTGCCCCTAGGTTATGTCCACCAGAGTAGCCTATGCCAAGTCCATCTGCAGAAGTACTGTTTGAGCTTATTAGTCAGCGTTACATAAACGCTGTATGTTGGGGGCGTGTCCTATGTAAATAGGCAAGGCATTAAGAAACTATTTTGTGTTGCACACTACACTACCTGTGTTGCTTTTACCTTTGGAAACACTGATGTTCCTTCCCAAAAACCGTGAAATATGTCATATAATGCAAGGGTCTTATAGCTAAATACACAAGGTAGACATGATGGGCTCCTGGATGCCCAAACAATCCATCAGACTCCACAATTGTATCACAGCGGCGTCAGTAGGGTGACAGAAGTAGCCTCCACCCTCTCTCTAACTGGTGATATGCCACAGTTGCTATTGACTGCAGGGGTTAAAAGGCAAGGATCAGAGTTTTATCCTATCTCAGCCATTTAAGTGAGAGGCCAGCAGTTAGTTCAGCCGGGATATACTAGTGATGGTGCAGGTCCAGAACCTGAGCCCAAACCATTAGCATGACATAACATTACCTCTTGAGGCATTAACATGCTCCTGGCAATGATGTAATAGTCACGAGGAATAAGGGGTAAAAGGTGTGTTGTTTTTAGAAAACAAGTAGATCTTTTATTTCTTATCTGAAATGACCCCTAAACGTTCTCTTTGGGTCCTCTTTCTAAACTATGCAATTCTGCTTTTAGTGAGTTTTTGGAGTTTGTAGGAGTACTCCTTTAAATAATACAAGGAAATCTCCATTTAGTAAACATTTGTGTCATAATATTAAGCTTTTGCATTAGCCAGGGGCTGTTTCTACAGTCCTGTGGTTGGAAAGATAAATATACTTTGGATGTTTCTACCTTTTCTATATTAGGAGGGAAGTGATTGCCCCACCCAATAAATATTAAGTTGCACAAGAAGATATTTTTGGTTCTTTGCAAGTTAAACCCTTCAAATACATGATACATCTGATCCCTACAGGAAGACCCTGCCTTTATGTGGGCTCTATGAAGTATGTGTATAGTGGCTATAGAGGCCATAGGATACCATCAGGCATACACTTGGACTTTAATAAGACCAATTATATCAGGTGTAGATTTATTTTACTTCAGGTATAAAATAGCATAAAAATAAACAAATAAAAAAGGTACTGATGCCCGAAAAAACAAACACATACTCACCTTCGTCCTCATCTCACCATTTCAACGCCTCTCCTTGGTCTTTTGTCTACCTTATGGCTCCACCTGAGCGGGACATTACTGCTGTAATGGTCACATGCAATTGCCTTATATCACCACTTGGAAGTGAATAGCTCTAAACAGTGATGTAAGGCAATGGCACGTGACAACTACAACCAGTGGCTGTGGCAGTAGCGAGTAACGTCCCACTCAGCCGGAGTCAGAAAGTTAACAAAAGACCAGGGCAAGATACCACAAAGCCAACAGTGGATCAGAAATGAGGAGGTGGATCAGAGGCATAACTTGAAGCTCCGGGGCCATAGTGCAAAAAGTGAAATGGGCCCCCCAGCTACCATGTACCATTTACAATGCTGGTATCTACTTATGTGGCAGGAGGGCCTTTGAGCCCCCTCAGGCTGAAGGGCCAAGTAGTGACTGCTACCTCTGCACTCCCTATAGCTATGCCCTGAGGTGGATGAGTAAGAGTTTCTTTTTTTTTTTTTTAGCCCAAACTATCTCCTAAAATCAAGTATGCAAAAAGTTAGACATTAAACTTTTCAACAAATGTAGCTTAATATAATAGCACTAGTGAATATAAGAAACTTTTTGTTATCTT
The DNA here is from genome assembly GCA_025379985.1 of Phyllomedusa bahiana. NCBI lineage: Eukaryota > Metazoa > Chordata > Amphibia > Anura > Hylidae > Phyllomedusa > Phyllomedusa bahiana. The sequence continues at coordinate 120,872 of JAODAL010001706.1, read as the reverse complement.
ATTAGACAAAAATACCTACTTCTCAACTGATCACTTATCTCCCCTAAACACACAAACCTATTATTCACTGCTCCAGTGTTTCTGGAGACAGATCAGCTCACTAAGTATCAGCTTACAGCTGCCCACAGAAAATTATAGAGAGGGAAGGAAGAGGCTACAGAGTAAGATAGAACATAACTTAGGACAAAAAGGGGTTGTTTCACTATGTTGCTTCACAGAGCCACTGCCAGCTTCAGACTCACTTCCTAGTTAGGCTGTGGGTGGTTGTACAGCAATGATTAGCATTTCAGCTCTGCTATCTAGCTGATCATTTTACAATTACATGAGTGCACAAGGTTTGTAAACAGTAGTGCACAAAGTTCTAAGGGGTTAAAGCTTATCAGTAAGTAATGTATACAAGTTCCTGTCTTTCAAGATAAAAAACACAACAGGGAGCAAGTCATTATCCCACTGCTGCAGCCAGTAAGAGCAGAGAGAAATGGCTAGTAACTAGAGAAGCTTGTATGCAAAAACAGGAGATAAGATCTGCTCCTAACTTGAAGAGAAGCAAAATCAGAACAGCAATGTGTTTGGTAAGAGATTTTATTTACCATTTCCTACATGTTTAAAAATAATCTATGAAACCAGAAAACCCTTAGGGCATGTTCACACTGCGTTTTTGGACGAGGTTTTCGGAGCGTTTCCTCACCCAAAACGCTTCCAAAACTCCCCAAGTTCATTTCATGGATTCCTATGTAAAACCTTGTTGTAGTTCATACGACGAGGTTTTTACACGCTTCTTTGCAAGCACTGAAAAGGAAGTGTCATGTCAATTCTTGAAGCGCGTTGTAGGCCCCGTATTAAGCATGGTTTTCAGTACGGTTTTTAGCGTGGTTTTGGTGCGTTTTCGCCACGGTTTTTGTCCTGGCTATTCATTTGTATGGGTGAAAACCTCGTCCAAAACCTGATCTAAAACCTTGTCAAAAACCTCGTCTGAAGAAGCGTGTTTAAGGCGAGGTTTTGATGTGGTTTGGACGAGGTTTTGGGCTAGGAAACACTCTGAAAACCTCGTCCAAAAACGCTGTGTGAACATGGCCTAAGATAGAAAGAGAGAGACACAAAGAGGCACTGCTGAAAGCTCTGGTCAGTGTTATATCTCATCCCATTGCTTGATTCACAGATTCCACTGCTCAGCATTTATATATGTGCATTTGTTTGTGTGTTTAGTGTATGGCAGACATCATAGAAGCTAGTCTTCACCTACTTGGAAACTGAATAGTAGAGATGACGACTATGTAGGGGAAAACTGCTGAAAAATGTCCGGTACAATAATGGCCAGAAGTAGCGATGTTCCTTATGACATCTTATCCTAGTAGTTACCTAAAAATTCAAGTAAACTTTAAATAATAAAATTCTATATGCATGTGGCACCACTTAGAAGCTTACAGCATACTGCATACTGTGTTCTTTCAATGTATAAAGCAGTATCTAACAGTAACACAGTATACAGTTACTAACCTCCTGAGGTCCTTCCCGAGTGGTGAATGCAGGCAGCTATAATTTCATCATCGTTTCAGTTCATATTCAAGGTATTTGGGGCTCTGTGCCAGAAAACAGACCCTCTAGTGCTATAAAGATATATTAAGAAACTGACCCTTGCAGAATTTAGAGAGCATTTGAGGGTGGGGTTTAAAGGAGTATACCACCTCAGACATTTATAACATATCAAGAGGATGTAACATGTCTGATGCTCTGGGATCCTATCTCAAGAATATGTATTTCCTAATTCTCTTTCCTTGTTTGTGAACCAGCACATGCACGTGCTCTGTTTACTTCTATAGAACGTACAGCTGAGCACACGCTGCCTCTTGAAGACACCAATTAGAAATTTATAGCATGCCCTGTCAATATGACATAAACGTCTGAAATTGGAATACCCTCCTATTCCCCAATGTGAAATCTGTAATATGTGGTGCCATTTGTGCCTTTTATAATACAGATATGGCACAAGGACCATGGGCTTCTTCAGGCACCAGGTCCTGGATATAGATGCTACCTCTACACTAAATACAGTAACACCTCTGGTACATACATATACAATGGGCCACATTTACTATTGTGGTTGCACCAGAAAAGTGTTGCAAAATGCATATTTGCCACAGCATGACGCAGTGTTTTGGAGACACATTTATCATGGACACCTTAGATACTTTTTGTGACCTCTCTCTGACATTCGGAAAGTGGAAAATGGTGCGGCTTCGTCGATAAGGGACATGGTCCCAATGCGACGTGCTGTGCCAAATATCCACCAAAATTGTGGCATAGAAAGACAGCTAAGTATTATAGTCCTAAAAGATAGAAAAGTCTAAAGATGCACCAAATGTATCAATCAGCATGAGCCAATATACTAAATCTGATGTAGTTTTAGACTGCCCGTCTAAGCATATGCTGTCTAAGTTTTAGACAGCAGTAGTAAATGCGGGCCAATATGTCCTACTCAAGTTAATGCTTAGACTAGAAGGACTTTTCTAAGATGAGATAGTAGATGGCCCCTTTCACTTTTTTTGTGTTTCCCTTTTATCACCACCTCTTAGGTTTATGTGTTTTTTAGTTGTTTAGCAAGTGCTGATCCAATCATGTATATCCCTGTAAGTAAAGAGAGGCTGCTAATAACCACTCATTACCTGGGATAATGAACATGTGCGCTCTCCATACCTGGGGATTCAAAGCAGAGCAGCAATTTGTTCCCATGGCCCTTCACCTTGAAACAGGTATCCAAGCAACTGCCTCTTATAGGGAATAGGCTCTAGACAGCAGCCAGGCATAATATATTACCTACAACCCTGAAAAAAATTATGGAATCACCACACTAGAGGATGGCCACTCAGCTCTTTTACTTCATAGCGTTTTTACTTTATATCGTTTTTACTTCATACGCGTTTTTGTTGCGTTTTCTTTTAACTGTATCAAAAAACAAGCAATTAAAAATGCATGCATTTTTTATTAATTCAGGGGATTTTTTAACTAACTGATTTGGAACACAGGTGAAATTGGGGTCAATTGAAAAAACAAATGTGTTTTTCCAAAAATTTTAATTGCTTGCGTTTTTGGTGCATTTTTCATCTGCAACATGATAACCCAGCCTTGTAACACACTTCAAACAATTCATGCACATTATTTTAAATAAAAACATGTTTGTCAAGATCACATTGAGGAACGTGGCATAACTTAATTTTTTAAGAAAATACTGTCACAAATCTAAAAATGCCAATTAATCTGCAGGTAAAGAGAGCACTTATAGAACTTCCTCAGTTGCTGGATTTGATTAAATGTAATTAAACTTGGCCCTAAGAAGAGAGTTGTCAATTCCATCTGTGGCAACAGATGTTGGTGGTTCCAATTCAGCTGTGGGTAAAATTTATTACTGGTATGAAGAAAATGGGAAGGTCATTTAAGGAAAACATACAGGTAGACAAAGGAAAACATCAAAGGGTCAGGATAGAAAAGTAAAAAAAAAAATAGATAAAAAAAAAAGATGACAATGTTTGTGACTGAACTGTAAGAAAGTAGCTGAGCAGAATGGGATTTACATATAGAAAACAGCACCAAAACCTAAACAGAAGAAAACAACAGCTAAAGAGAAGCAGTCATGTAGGGTTGAGGTTTGGATGAAAGGAATATTCTCTGATTGGAGATTAATCTGCATTGGACAAGACAATGGTGAAACTTTTGTCTGCTGTCGTTTTTATGAACATGTAAGAATAACTCCTGAAAACGTTACATTTCTCATAAAATTAATCAATATTAGATTTGTAGGGGTTTGATTCTTGGTACCCCTGACCAGGACTGTGGAGTCATGGAATCAGTGACCATTTTAGTGAAGTCAGAGTCATTATAAAATGGACTCCCAAAATATATAATAAGTTGGTCCAGTTAGTTCAATGCAGTCCAAGAGGAATTGGGTCTTACCAGTGTTACTGTTCCCATATCTTCAGTCTCATCAGATGAGGAGTTTAATTTTGAAAAGTATTTGGATGACATGGAGCAGGCAGAGCATTACCTCAGGGGAAAAGATTCCACTCCAGATTGACCAGATTTCAGCAACATTTTTCACTTGTTTTCAAAGAAGCAGAAGAGTTTAACCGTTCATCAGAATTGACTGCATAAGGCAATTCTTTTATACCCTGACATTGTTAGAGATGTTGCCCATGTGGGCAGCTTTGCCCCAAACCCAAGTTAGTGTAGAGAGACCGTTCTCTAGCCTGGAAATAATGGGATCAGATTTAAGGTCATCTATGAAGGAGGATCTGATGGAGGTGATACTATTTCTTTGAACAAATTCATAGACTCCACAAATGTTATTAAGGATGTTTTTGCTGGAAACTGTTTTTCCCAACTTACTGCAGCGTTTTGCATATTTAAAATTTTTAGAGATTTTAGTGTTCTAAAGCTGTATCCAATAAATATATTTTACACCGACAAGCAAAAGGGTAACAATGTTTTGAACATTTGACTTTCAGGCTCCTTATCTCACCATCCACTACAGCTTTCAACGTGAGACTACCATCATTTTATACTTGCAAGTCAAATTTATATATAAGATAGGCAAGATGATTGTCTGTAAAATGACTGCAGTCTCACGTTCAAAGCTGTAGTGGATGGTGAGATATGGAGCCTGAAAGTCAGGAGTTCAAAACATTGTTACCATTTTGCTTGTTAGTGTCTGTTCTACCTAAATAGCTTGATTATTGTATCATAAGGTGTTAAACAGCCTGATGGGACCATTTTACTACAGTACAGTTATCACTTAAACATGCGCCATGTATGAGGGAGTGGGAGTCGGTTTTGGAGTTACGGAAATTGAGGACTCCACAGCCCTGGCCCTAACAATCAGATGTATGAAGAAGCTGCAGTGCTCACTTGCTTTGAGTGCTACAAGTTCATTGAACAGTTGAGGAGGTGGGAGGGGGGTGAGTACCAAGAGTCGGACCCTCACCAATTTAATATTGATGGTCTATCTTGGGGATATGATGTGAATTTGTAAAACAAAGGTAACCTCCTAATTTAGAATAATGTCCCATCATTTGTGTGGGGCTTGAGGCCAGCATATTAAGCTTTTAAACATACTTTGTGTCATATCTGTGATTTGTGTTTTTGCTATAAAGTGAAAAGCTGGGTGACCATCCTCGAAGTTTGGTGGTTTCATAATTTGTGCCAGAGGTTGTATGTTTTACTATAGTTCTAGTATAACTTTCGGCGTTACAAATCAGGGGACCATCAGAGTATGTTACACTGCATTCTGGGAGCTGTAGTGCAATAGGCCTGAGGACAGGAAGAATTACCTGATTTAATTCTGCATTTGTAAAGAAAACTACTAAGGTTACAAAACATTAGATACTGACTATTTTGCATGTGTTACATTTTTGGAATATTCCTTTCACAACATTTTAATATCAAGATCTTTCCTGGCTGTCAATGAATGGAAAAAAGGCTGAAAACCTAGACTTGGCATAGCACTGCTGAGGCTTGCTAAAATGTATCAAAGCAGTTAATTCTGTGTGAGCTAAACTCCCAAGTAACGGAAGGGCTCACATCACATTATTTTGTCAAATTTTATGCCATGATTTGTCAAAATGATGGTAATAATGTAATAAACCACAACCAACTATACATTATTCCACAGAACTGCATGTATATGCTAAATGTGTAAGTTTTTTACAATAGGACCCTATTGATGCCATGAATGTCACTTTGTTTTGAGCATTTTTGCACACTACTAGTCCACTAGTCATGCTGTGCAGATTAATAGATTTATCACAGATTTTACTGCATATTTCTACATTGACTTCAATGAGAGAAGGTAAAATCCACAGGAATATATTTCTCTGCGGATTTTAGTCTGGATTTTGCCTTCTCCCAATAAAGTCAAGGTAGAAAAATCTGCAGTAAATTCTGAAACAATTCCGCAACAAATGCACAATAAAATAGCACTAAAGAACAGTCCTGTGTGAACATAACCTTAAAAAGGGATTATCTGTGGATCACGATTTGTTGAGGAAAAAGTGCAAAGAAGAAAAAAGGTATTGTGTTGTAAAAACTGAAAAATAAATAGAATAATAAAAAACAAAACCATTATAGCACTTAAAATATATGGTATTCTATTTTTAAAGGCGTGTTTTTAAAGTAAACAAAAAAGTCACAGAGAAAGTGTGAAGGAGAACACAGGGAGACTGTAAGAAATATTAGGGGGGAGGGGGAGACAATCTGTTTGCTCAAATCTGTGTCACAGACAGAAAGCTTGAAAGATGAGACAGTATCCGCTGAAAGCTTTTTCAACATGATTGTAATAGAAAAGGGAAATTGTTATTTGTTAATGAAGATTCTGCTGCCATCTAGTGGTGGATATTGGGTAATGTGCATTTCAGAGTATTTCTGTTGCTGTTATGTGGATGATACCTGGTACAACCCATCAAAAATAAGAATCTCCACACAGAGGGTGGTCACCCAGTCTTACTACTTTGTGGCAAAAATACAAATTACAGATATGACACAAAACAATGTCAAATTCCTTAGCGGTATGTGCTGTCGATGGGCTACAGAGGTTGTCTCACCACGCTGCTTTACAGAGCCACGTGCAGCTTCAGGCTCCCACTTCCTGGTCAGGCTGTGAGTGGATCTACAGCAGTGATTTGCATGTCATCTCTGCTATTCCTAGTGACGAGAGCAGGAGGTTTATAAGCTGTAGTGCACAAGGCTACAGAGCTCTAAAGGGTTAAATCTGGTCATTAAGTAATGTAAACAACTCCTGTCTTTCAAGATAAGGAACGCAGCAGGGAGCGATGTCACCCTCCTGACCACTGATGCACCCTGTAACTACAGAGAGAGGTGGCTGGTAACTAGGGAAGCTTGTGTACAAAAGCAGGAGATAAGATCTCCTCTAAATCTGAAGAGAAGCAAAATCTGAACAGTAATATATTTGGTAATAGTCTTTCTATACCTTTGCCTACATTTTTAAGGATAATCAATAAAACAGAAATATCCATTTAATTGCACAAACATTCTGACTTCATGAAACAAACAATAGAAAGTAAATAATATTTTCCCAGATCAAGTAGAGGCAAAAATTATGGAATCTCCAACAAAAAAAAAATCCAGATAAGTACTTTGTTTCTCCTCATCAGACTTTTATGGTACCTGAATCCTTGTCATCAAGCTGGATCCAACTTTTTCAAAAAGTGGTGAAGGATTAGCTATCCTAGATCAAGCTTTGTTAAGGACCAGTTTTTTAAATCATTTCCACCGCCGGTTTTTAATCCGATTGAGGGTCATACTGTTTTCTTCCATGTCACCGAGTCGATATGACTTTCCTGAAGAAAAGATTTACCATTCTGCTCTGTGACAAGATGTAGTATCATCTTGAAATTTACTTAAAGGGGTCTCTCCATTTGGCAAAGTCCCTCCTGAGGCTGCGCTTGCGCAGATCTCCCCATTCATTTCTATATCAGTTCCAAATGCAGCCAAGTAAGTGTGCTCAACTATGTTCAGAACGCTCATGGACATGAATGTGGAAGAGCTGCGCACATGCAGTCATCTCCTCATGCTGTGAGTCCCATAGCAAGCTCTGACCTGGCCTTAGGGTGCTTCCACACAGTGCATTTTTGGTGCATTTTTGCTGAAATGCAAAGCAATAATTGCTGCACATTTCTGTAAAAGAAACTTACCAAAAACGCACCAAAAACAAGATGTATTTTCTATCAATGGATTGAGAAAAGTATACAAGCTTTCTATGTCCACCTGTGCATTGTTAATGAGGTAATGATTGCCATCTCACTTGGTGCTCTAGGGTGTTTTCACACGGTGCGGTTTTGGTGCGTTTTTTTGTGCAGGAAGGTACAGCAATTAATGATATACATTGTTGCACAAAAACCGCATCCAAAAAACCACACCAAAAACACACCGTGTGAAAGCACCTTTATGGTGCTTTCACACGGTGCCTTTTTGTTGTGTTTTTTTGTTTGTTTGTTTTGCAGAAATACACAGCATTAATGTACCTTTATTGCACAGCACCAAAATGCACCGTGTGAAAGCACCTTTACCTGACATACAATCCTACATAACAAACGAGTGGGGAAATGTGATTTTTTTATATTTTCTTTATATATTTTCTTAGTGTGGCACTAGATAAAATTTCAAGTGTTATCCACTCAATATTCATCACTGAATTTTACCTTCATTCAATCTTCCACATTCCATGGTTTCTTCTCTTCTGCTTTTATCTTGTTTTGTTCTGTGAAGGTGTTAATATTGGTTTTTATTTGGCTTTTCTACATGTAAATCCAGTTTCAGTCACCTGACTTCTTACATTGCTTCACTAACATTGATTCTTGCTTCCACCCATTTGATTTACATTTGTTTTGTTGTACATTTAAGTCTGAGTTTTGCCACTTATTTTCCACCTATATGTTTTCCTTTTATAACATTTTGTTTATACTTGCACCATATTTCCACCACAGCTGACTGGGAACAACCAACATCTTTTGTGACACTCAGTGTCAGGTTTCCAACTTGAAGGAGTTAGAACATCCTTTTGCATTGTTTAAATTGACAGCATGTTTTCTTTCAATTAGCCATGTCCAGTAGCTTTGTAAGGTCTAGACTTGCGCCAGTATCTGATTTGAAGCTGTAAATTACATGGTGAATCTATCATTTTTCCTCTACTTGACATTAATTAAAATAATTCTATCATTTGAATACTTCGTCTGAGGTGTTTCATGAAGGTAGAATGTTAAACAACAGCATTTTCTGAAAAGTAAACACATCTCTACAAGAGGTAATTCCATCATTTTTGCCAGAAGTTGTGCAATACTTCTCCACAATACGATTATTTTATGGTACTTTTATGGTGCATTTTGAACATTAGAAATTGAGTAGTCACAATGGTAATAAAAATAGGAAATTTAGGATGAGCTAAAAGCTCATGGGCCCTGTTTCAAAAAAAATAAGAGTTTTCTAATCAAGTTTTGTTCACAACCAGCTTCAGGCTCCTACTTCCTGTTCAGACTGAGGGCAGTTCGACACAGTTACTGACATTCCAGCTCTGCTATTCTAAGCTGAACCTGTTAGATGGACATTGATGATGAAGGGGTCTTAACAGCAGGACTTCAGGTCACAGAGCTCTAAAGGGTTAAAATCCATCATCAAAAAGATAAACACGCTCCTCTGCTGTAAATAAGACACAGCAGGGAGTGATCACATCATCCCGGCCAGGACCATAGAGCAGAGAAAGGTGGTCCGTAACTAGAAGCTTCTGTAAACAAGCAGGAAGTAAGAAGATAAGAACCGTTCTTGCTTTGAAAAAGAGCAAAACCAGAACAGCAATGTATTTGGTAATAGTCTCTTTCTATCTTTTCCAACACGTTTAACCCCTTGATCAAGAAAGTCGCAACTGTCCCAAAATGGTACCAATAAATGTACACTTCAGCCTGTAAATAAATGCATCCTTACTCAGGTCCATAGGTAGAAATACAAAAACTTTATTGGTCAGAGAAAATGGCGCTGTGGTGAAAATTTTAAAAGTAAATGTTTGGATTTTGTTTATGGTACTAAAGCATTAAGAAAACCCTACATATTTGGTATTGCCAGAATCGTATCAATCTTCAAAATACAGATAACATATTATTTATACTGAATGCTGTCAAAACAAAACCCCCGCAAATATGGCGCAAGTATGTTTTTTCACATTTTGCCCCATTTTTTTGCCATTTCAGAGTATCTTCTATGGTATTGGGACATCTTGTCCCACAAAATATTAAGCCCTCATATGTCTATGTAGATGGAAAAAAAAGTTATGCCTCTTGAAAGGCAGGAAGGAAAAAAACTGACAAAAATAATAGGCGGCCATGGGGATGGGTTAAAGCTGATCAATGTGATGGGAAAACCCTTTTAAGGCGCCCTACATGCACAAATATTTTTCACAGTTGCTGGCCGCAGCCTACCTGTACATTAGAGAAGTGAACCTTTAAAGGGGTTGTCTCCCCTCAGAGTTTCATAAATGCATCTTGTCACTTCCAGGTCAGACGGTCTGTAATTAGCATACAGGCTCCATGCATTTACTCAGTGTATTCAACTCCTTGTTTTCAGTCTGCTAAGTAGTTGAGCTGAGCTTAGAAGCTTCTCTGAAACTGCTAGCAGGAGATTTATCGAAAGTAAACAGCAGTCACTAGTCTTTTGTCTCTAAGTTGATATAACACATGCTCTTACTCTGGCTGCCATGATCTGTGTGATGACGTCACTCCCTGCTATCACAATGATCAAACAGTAGGGGAGAAAAGAGTACTCAGGTCGGTCAGTTGGGGAACCAAATAGAGCCAGGAAGGTGATAAAATCATTTGTAGCTCCTTAACAAAAAAAGATGAACAAAGCAATATATTTGGAAAACGTCTGCATTTAGTGTTCCCTACATTTTGAAAGCTATTCTTTGTAGCGAGACAACCCCTTTAAGGAAGCACAGGAGTTGCTATGGCACAAACCCCATGTTATGTTGTGAGACTTTTATAACATGACAGGCTTATCTCATTCTATGGCTCTCGTCTTTAATGTAGTCACCAAATAACCATCTCTACACAGTAAAAACTGAATTCACTAAAATTAAAACCAATAATTCATAGGTGACGTTCTCTCATTGTAAAAGTGAGACAAGTGTTTCTTGAGAAGAACAGATTTGTCAGTGACCAGGTTTTATGCGCCTTTATTTAATGGGCAAAGCACCTCTTACACTCATACTTCTAATCTCATCTCCATAACTAAAACACTTCTGCCAATTAGCTCTTGAAGAAATCGATAACGCAGAGGTTCACTTTTTCTCCCTGGCCTTTGGATGGTTAGTCCTTGTCCTCAGTAAAAGACATGAAAAGTCTGTGTGTTATTAGTTCAGGTAGGTTGTGTGTGTCTAGAGTTATTATTTAGGTAACAACCAGGCCAAATTTCAGTTCAGAAATCTAGGTAATTCCAGAGGGTTCACTTTCTTCCTGCATGGTGGATGGTTATTCATTCTGCCCAGTAAAAGACATGAACAGTTTATATGTGTCTTATACGTTTTGGTAGGTTGTGCTTGTCTAGAATGATATCATATGATCTATGTAACAATCCTGCCAATGTAATTGGATAAGAAATCCAGGTCATTTCAAAGGGTTCACCTTCTTTTTTACACAGCTATATTTGAGTGATTATTTCCGGAGAATAAATAACATGACATTGATGCCCATCCTGACAATCCTGCAAACTGGTCAGCAGAAGGGCAGGTTCATGTAAACCCAAAAGAGAAAGTTGTTGGAGGCATTCCTGGGCATTCCCAAGGAGGTCCATACATGTCCTTTTTTTGTACATTTAAATGTTATTAAAGTGGTTGTCTCGCTACAAGGATTGCTTTTTATGTTAAAGATCTTACAAAAACAGGTCACTATTTTCGACAAAGCAAAAACAAGCAATTTATAAGTAAAAACATAAATAATCATGAATATGTAATCTAACAAGGATGTTACACTTGTCAATTATATCGCCAAAGTTAAAGGGGTTGTCTCACTATAAGGATTGCTTTTTATGTTAGAGATCTTGCAAAAACAAGTCATTTTGCAATATATGTCCATTAACAGTGTCCTACCTATTCCTAGATATCCCCTCTTGTATGGGCTGCTTCAGCTCCTCAGGTCGCTATAGCTACAGACCTGTTTGAACTTTCCTGATAGGCTGTCAGCGCTGGTTGCCAGGTCTGTAGCAGACCTGGTGTGCTCAGCTTATCACTGCAGGCCAATAACAGCCAGTAAAGGCAGGAAACACGCCCCTGAATTAAAAAATGAAACTGAGAAAACAGGGCTAAGATAAGATGAATCAATGTAGTGAAACAACCCCTTTAAGAATGCTCATGTAGTTCACCAATCCAGTTTTACGTGTTACCATCTGAATAACGGTCACATATTTCCCACATAATACCTGAACCCTTTTGTCCCCCTGCTTCATTGAACCAAACTTAGATGGCTATTGAGACAGTGGCATACATAGAAGAGAGGGAAGCTTATAAGAATAATCAAATGTGATGATCCACTCACTTTTCGGACGCCATACTGGACCGTCCTGGGAGTACTTAGCTCTTGGTTCGCCGTCTTTGGTAAACGGAATGGCACACCAACAAAGGCTTCTTCTTTCTGGCTTCAACCCGTTTTATTGAGGCACAGAATAAATGTACGGAAAAATTTACAAAGTAAACCTCGGGCGTCAGGCCGTGACTAAACATAAAGTGAGTCCCACAAAACTGTGGACTGACCTACTCCAGCGCTACAACTTTACCAGCCACTGCTGGGTCTGGCTTCCTGAAAGCAGCCACCTGCTTGCCTCAAGCCTAGGGGTAAGAGCCCTCTCCTTAGCTCTTCTGCTGCTCCAGCAAATTGCAGCAAACCACACCCCCTGATTACCTGGAGAGAGAGGCTTTTTATAGGCCTGGTAAATCCTGGAACTGGAATGTGGGAACAGCCACCCACCCATCTGCAGCTGTTCTGGGAAAAGCCAGCCCATAATGGCTGGACATCAGCCGTACTAGCTATAGGTGTCAGCAACCTACTGTTGCTGACTAACGGCCACTGGCTTCCCCCACCGAGACCAGGCCCTCGGTGGCACGTTGCTAGCCGGTGACCTGCTGTATGCCACCTAGTGGCATCACCATGCGGCTGCCTAAGGTCTCTCTACCACACAAAATGGGAACCCCATCATGTATCCACATCATTTATCACACAAATGGAAGGCAGTGCTGTTTGATTTCCTTTTCACACCCTTTTTGTGAACCCCTTAGCCCATTCCCCACTCCACTACTTACTAACAATGCAGTTCTTCTGGAAAAGTGGTCCTGCACTAGTGGGATGGGAATACTCAGGGCTGGACTTTGTCTCTTGGGGTCTCACAGAAGCTGCATAGTCCATCTCGATGATAGTTTGTCATTGCAATTATACAACACAGTCATTATATAGCATGTGAAGGAGAATGCAAGGCAACGCAACAATGTAGGGCCTGAGAGATGGAGCATGGCATGGGAGTTCTTTTTTGTGTGTTTATTGGATCCCTGTGTTATGCTCTTCTCTCTCAGGCCGTAAGCATAAAACCATAGATCTTTTCCTTTATTAAGTATTATTATAATTACTATGAGTATTATGTACTGTCCTGCTTTTATATTCCTCTCACTTTTCCCTTAATGTTATTTTCTATTATCTACCTTTCAGAGCTGTTTAGGGAAACCAATTTCATATTTTATGTTGTTATTTCTCCTTTACCATATTTTCGATACAGTATATTTATCCCATAATACAGCACTTGGCTGAAGGCAGTTACATCACAAAACTCCTCAATCTGTACTAAATAGCCATGAAATTTCAATGTCGTACTATAAAAGCTGCTGTACTGTGTATAACGGTAAAATGACAGCTTCGGCGCAGGCTCTGCCTTCACTCATTAAGGAATTGTACATTGCAATGTTCTTTATTACACTGTATACTATTATTTTTATCGTCTCCTTGTCATCATCCTGGATCCGTCTACAATATACGTGTAAATGAAGTGTAAATCATTGCGGTATTGTTTCTGATGTACGTTACACTCTATAATTATGTGTTACCAAACACAAGACAGACTGCAGAAAAGAAATGCAACATCAATAATGTATTAATATCAGTCTAATACACAAGCGAGGCTAATAAAATCATACTTGCTAACACTAAAAAACACAAATAGGAAGTTTTAAACCCAGCCCATAGGAATACCCATGAAATACCCACCTGTGGGTGAGGTTTGAATAAGCCCCACCCCTTTTGTAAACTGATTTATGGGCGTCTACTGCTACAACTGGGACTGTTACCAAGTATAATAGAGATATAATACACAAGTGATGAAAAGGTGTAGATCTCAATACAACTGATGGTAAAATAGATATAATTAATAAGTTAAGATTTAATATTGATATAATACATAAGAGAAACTAATATGCTTACAAAAGACAACTGATGGTAATATAGATATAATAGACAAGAGGGTGTAATATACAGTAGATATAATACTACACAAGTAATCCTAATATAGATGTAACACACAAGTGATGATAATTCATAAGTTGTTCTAATATTGATATAATATATAAAGGAAACTTAAATAGATATAATGTAATGGTCCATTGATATTAATTTAAATATAATATAGTTGTGAAACACACGATTCTAATATAGATCTAATATACCAGTGATGATAACATAGAAGTGATGCTCAAATATCATTAATACGTTGATCTCGTTGATCTAATACTGATATCATGTAACTGATGGTATTATACATATAATAAACAAGGGAGCTTGAATAGATATAATGCACAAGGGGAACTAATATAGATATTATATACATGCTGGTATAGGCATAATGCACAAGTCATGCTAGCATAGTGGTCCTTCAAAATACAATATTAATTGGTTCAGGACAACCATTGTGTGTTAAAACCATAAGGCTAGGTCTACACCCCACAGGATTTTGGAAGTTTTTTGTCAGTGGATTCAAAATACTGAATCCACTGAAAAACCGACCGTACCCAGCGCTGTGTAGCCCTTAATAGAAAATCCATGCTGTAGCCTACAAAGCACAGATGTTTTCCTAAGCCGAAAACTGACCAGCAGAATATAGAACATGTTGTATATCCCCCTGCCGGACCATCCAAAAAAACGGCGGTGTAGTGCGGTCCAGCAATTTGAAAATGCCGTCGGATTTTGGGATCTAGCCTAAGTCTATGGAAAACTGGTAATTGGTTTCAAAACCCTTAAAGGGGTTTTGCCACGAAGTAAGTGGGAAACTTTCAAACTAAATAATAAACATTTTCACCATTCATTATTATTAAAAATTCTGCACCGTTTTTGTTTTAGCTGCTCCTTTAGTGATCTATTGTTTACAGCTCGTCTCCAGGAGATACGACCAGGGATGAGAGCTCCTCAGTCCTGGTCAGACATACTCAGACATTACCTCTCCTCTTTGGCAGCTGCTGAGTGTTCAACCCCAGGTGCTGTCATTCTATTCCTGTCATCTGTACTCCTTAGTAATTAGTCAAAGAGTGCAAATAAATAAAAAAAAGAAACCTCTATGAGGTCTGTGCATTGATAAAGAGAAAAAAAAAATCCACAGGCTTGGTTCCTGCAGGGATTTGAACCTAGGACCCTTGTGCTGTGAGGCAAAAGCTTTACCTCTGAGCTACTCACAGCTTTATATATAAACTGACCTTTCTTTGACTAAAGAGAGGTAAGGCATGGTGATGTCATCCTGCTGGGTCACATGATATGCAATTCAGACACATCACACACGCCCCCTTCTGAGCACGAAGAGCTCGATGCAGGAGGTATGAAATGAGATTGTGGCAAAACCTCTTTAATTGACACCCAACATAATATAAAATGAAGAGCAAACAAACTAATGCAAAAAAGCAGGTCCTAACAAATGCCAGTCACCAGGAGCTGCGGGAAGCTGGAAATCACTTACTGCCTCGTGGATAGGAGCTTCTTTAGGTAATGTACTTTATACACATTGAGACACATCCCCTTAAGCCCCAGGCCAGGCTTTTATGACCAGTACATTTTTTAGTTTTTGCCTCCCTGTGTTTCAACAGTCGTAACTTTTTTACTTTTTCAATGACTCAGCTGTATGAGGACTTGTTTTATGCAGGAGAAGATTTTTTTTCAAGTTTTTTTCAGTTTTTTTATACCATTCACATTTCACACTAAGTAACCTATTTGATTAATTCTACAGGTTATAACGGTCATGTGGATACTTAATATATGTAGGTTTTGTTTTCTTTTTTGTGTATTGTAGGCACAATTATTTTTTATTAAATATTTATTTTTATTTTATTATACATTTTATTTTTTTCTACACTTCTCTATATCTTTTACTATTTTTTTTATAATCCCATGAAGGAATAACTATTTTACAATTAGTAATGTATTAGCTTACTCATATATGCTAATATATTACTTTCTGTGTCAGCATGACATAGGCAGCAGTCAGGGAAGCACACAGTGTGCCCTGACCACAGGCGTACTTTACAGAAAGCCCTGGGGCTACTCTAGGTCCCCAGGGCTGACTGAACAGACATTCCCTGGGTTCCATCGTCCGGGGATTGGGGGTTTCCTCCACTTCCCAGTGCTCACAGAGACTGCTTTAGGAACAGATCTGTTAAGTAGCCGCAGCTGTGGCGCTGGAAGCCGCAAAACCCCTCTATCTGCAGCGATGCAGATTATCGACCCCCCCCCCCCATCAAAACACGATGGTGGGTGGTTGTTAAGGGGTTAATACTGTCTGATACTTAAACAGGGTAAACTTCTAATAGACTCTCTAAAAATACGGCACTGTATGATACATTAAGCACATGTTTAGACACGTTTGTCTAACTTTACACCCGGGGTATAGCTTTAGGGGTTACAGAGGTACTAGTTGCTACCGGATGCCTAGAGTCTGAGATCCTGAGGGAGCCCAAAGACCCCTCTGCCATATAAGAAGACACCAGTATTATAAGTGATGCATTGTAGGTGGGGGCCCATTTTTCACTGGGGACCAGGAGATTTAAGCTACGCCTCTATTTACAATACTTATTAGTTGGCTTAGTTTGTTCCAATAATTGTACCAAAATTGTGACAAGTTTTTTGGAGCATAGTGTCGCATTCTGGCATAATTGCCGTAGTAAATGTTCCCCAATGTATTAGAAAAGGCGCTACTAGACCACCAATCACTGTATGCACTTCAATAATACAGGGGTTTTACAAGTAAAATGTTTGTGATAATTGGTTGGATCTTTCATCAATCACATGTGCCACAGATCAGCAATGTCTATGCTCCAGGAACACTACAATGCCTTATGGAAGACCATTGTATGGTGAAAATATTGTATCCTAAGGAAGGCCATTTTAACTTACAGGACCACTTTATACATCTACACAAGGGAGGCTAATACAGATATTCTATACAAGTAAAGCTGCTATAGATATAATAACAAGAACAACCAAACACATTTATATCTGCAGATAATGGTAAGTTGTACTGTCAAATTTGGACAGATAGGTACTATGGTAATGCCTTCTTTATAGCTGGTAGTCTCTGAAGATGATGCGGGTATCCCTAATTTTGTGTGTTTTAGTCACTGCTTTTGACAAGTTATATCACTTCTAATCTTAACATTAACCATTTTCTCTGTGGACGTTGTATGGGAACACAATAGAAGATCTTTTCCTCTACAAGATATTTTTTGGATGTGATGCTTTGTACAAGCTCCAACATCTATTCCTCTCTGGTAGGGGATATCTTGTGCAAGAATTTTGGTATACCTATGTGTACACATGTGAAACTGTTGTGGATATGATACCCCAGGAGGGCTTAAAGACATCCCAGAGTCTGTGCATGGAGCAGTCCTGTTATTTTTCTTCATCACATAACTATTAGTTACCGAACTGTTATCGAACTGTTCTAGAAAAGTTAAGTTCTAGTTGAACTTCACAAATGTTTAGAATGCGAACATTTTACTGTTTGTTCGAGGAAAGTTCTAGTTCTAGTTCGACACGCCATTTTCAGTTTAGCTTTCAGCGGCTTTCTGCACTTTTGGTGGCCATCCAGTCACCTTTCTGCACTTTTGGCGGCCATCCAATCAGTGCAGAGTACAGAGAAGTGTCAACGTCATCGATGAGGTGTAGGGCTCTCACTGGCTGCTAAAATCACATGACCATATTATATATATATTTCACTGTATTGCCTTGTGAACGCCATTTTCAGCTAACTCTCTGTACTGGACAGGCTGCTCTTAGTTAGATAGCATTTTCCTTTCCATAGATATCAATAGTTATGGAATTTGATATTGCTGGCTGCATCTTTCCCACATCCAGAAGCTGTTATTTGGCGACATTTACAGGTTCTCTTAACATCTAACTCTCATATACATGGATAAATATTATACAGAGTGCTTGGATTTGCTAAATAATACTCAGTGCCCAAAAGTTCAGTTTTTGCAGTTTTTGGGGTTCAGTAATTGTATAACACACCGTCTCCAAATCTCCTATGTGTCAAAGAGGCTTTTGGGCCCCCTCAGGATGCAGGGCTCTGTATCAGCTGCTACCGCTGCATCTCCTATAGCTACGCCCCTGCTTGCAAGCTGTCCTCATCTTTTCAGTTAGCCATTGAAAGCAATGAAGTATTTTAGCCTCAGTTTTTTTGTCACTCGTAGAGCCAATTTTTTTCACTGAGATGTTCCACGTATCCAGTTTACTGTTATGGATGGTATTTTCAGCTTCTCCTCACCTGAATAAGTATAAAAATTACCAGAACATCTTCTCCCATAGATTTTACTGGGGTTTGAAGTTTGTGTTTTAATAGAACTTCGAACCGAACTCACAAACATTCGAGTTTCTAATCAAACTAGAACTTTTTACTGTTTGCTCAACACTAGTTATAACTTCAAAAGGGGGCCCATAAAAGAAAAAAAAAGGCCCCCCTCATTGGGGTGCGGGTTACCCAAACCGGACAGAAAGGGGATGATTTGTGCTTTTATGACCCTTGATCCATTTCCCTACCACTTTGTTTGCTAACAATACAGTTCTGTCTGGAGAGGGAAGTCCTTCAAAGACTCTTGACAACCAGTAGCAAAAGCACTGACCATGTCTTCGGCTTCTGTTTCTGAGTAAGGGGGAAAACACAAAGCTCTATCATCCAAAATGTTAAAACCCAGCACCATAACATTTAAATTTTTTTAAGCCCCAATCTTCTATGTATACCTTGGGCTGGAAATTTTGAATACTGCTCCCAAAAACCCTTGATTGAAGGCTGAAGGTGTAGGTGCGCCCACTTAATTCTGTTTATTAGGGCACAGAGTCAAAAGCATTACATTTGCCATTCACTAGCCACATTCCTTTCAGTCCAAATTTTCCTACATCTCATAAATGAATTTTTGGCTTTGCAGCTTTTCTATAAAACACATGTGAGACATTCTTTGTGAGGGAAAATAATAATATTTTATTGTATTTGATCCAGTAGAAAGAATAATCAGCAGAAAGCTCTGCAATCACGTAGGAGTCATAGGGTATTCTTAGGGCCTGATTTTTTTTTCTTTAAAGTGAAATTATACGCCATCGGAATCATTTAGCCTTAATTAATTAACGACCTTCAAACACTCAGTTGTCTTTCCAGCCTCCATTTGTTCTGTTGAATTGAACAGACGTGCCCCAATTATACCATACTCAACAAGTAATTTAATCACATAACAGAAAAAGGATCTATTAATGAAGGGTTTTTTTTGTTTTCACTTGAGTGTAATTAAACACCTTTTAATCACTGCTAACACTGGCCACACAGGTCGACATGTTATTGTGTATTACAATCTGATTTGTAGTGTTTGTGGATTGTCCAATTGCACAGACCTAATTGGATTGGCATGTCTGAATACTTGCTCAGAACTTCACACAATCTAATTTCCTTTTTCCTATATACACAATCAAATTTTTCCTATAAATAGAATGCAACTAGCTATTTCTTTTTGTTATTTTTTTAAATTTATCACCAAATTTCAAAAAAAAAATCAGAACCTTGTTTCGAACCCCGGGTTTTTTTCGGTTATTTCTTAAAAAACCCGGGCTTTTTCTCTTTTCTATATCTTTTGGGGTCCCAAAGGGTAGTTCACCCCTTTTGTACTTGCCGGGCCAAACCTGGGGTTTGGGGCAACTTATCGGGAAACAACCCCCCGGCTAACCTTTCTAAAAAGGCGCGCGGCTTGACATCATTCTCCCCCCCTTTTTGAATACCTCTTAGGGGGTTTGGGGCCCGATTTCAATTTTCCATGAAATTTTGTTTCCCCGTATTGAAAATTTCCGGGGCCCAAGTTAGGGTTGAACCCCAAATTTTTTGAGCTCCTTTAGGGGAAAAATTTTCCATTCATTATTCTTACTGTGGGAAACCCAACACTACTTTTAATCCTCGTCTTGAAAAAAAAATCCCAAACCTTCCCTTTAAAAATTTCTACTCCCAATAGCTTAATGGCCAGGGTTGGCTTCTTCACCTAAATTTCTAAAAGGTTTTAAGCACTTCCCCAAAAAACGGAGTTTTACCAGCCCCCCAAAAAAGGGTTTAAGGGGGTATCACCCCCAAATTAAACCCCCCCTTACGGTCCGGGGGAGTTCCAGAAAAAAACCTCCAAAAAATTTCCCATGCGAACAGAAAACACTAAAAAATGGAAAATTTTCCCCACGGGAAAAAAAAAAACCCTTTTTTTTTTTTTGACCCCCTTTTAAAAAAAAAAAAAATTTTTATTTTATGTTTCCTTTCTTTTCTCTTGTTTTTGGCAAAACTACTAAAAAATTAAAATTTTGGGCCCAATTTAAAATTTTAGTTAAAATTTTTTTTGATGGGGGCAAAAAAAATTTGGTTTTTTTCCCAAAAACTTTTCAAAAATTTGGGAAAAAAATTTTTAAAGGGCTACTGTTTTTTTGAAACAAAGTTAATTTTTTTTAAAAAAAAATTTTGGGGAGCCTGCGAAAAAAAGGGCCCTATGATTTTTTTTTAAATTAATGTTAAATTTAAAAATCCTACCCCCCTTTGTGGTGTCCATTGGTGATCAGCACTGGTCCTTTAAATCCTTTAAATCTTTATGCAGGAAATTTGAAGCGCTTTAGAAAAAAACAGAGATCCAGCTGTTACACCATTAAATTAAGATATTAATTAGAACATAATTTTAAACTATTTAAAATAAAGAAAACAAAAAGGAAGTAAAGGGCAAACATTCAATATAAGCTAGAGCTGCAAAATGTTTTTTTTCCTGACACTGTGAAAGTAAAATTGTAGAATATTGACATATGCTAGTAATTTCACATGTGATTTTTCTCCAGCAGGGAACAATAGAACACCACTCGCATGAAAATCACAATTGCGTGTAATTTCTATTATTCCTTATGGAGAAATTTTTCTGCAGTTTGAATAAGGAAAACATGATGGGAGGGGACAATAAAATCTTAAATGCATAAAATAACATGTGACTTGCTTGTCATCACACACAATTTTGGTTGTCCAACTATTTAGCAATAATGCTTTATTGCTTTAGGCTATTTTCACATTGCATTAAAAATGTCTGTTTACTGTATATGTCAAAATGCTGCCTGGGTTTCATAGTAAATGGACCCATAGCCTTCCATTACCAGGCAGAAGCCCAATAAGGGTCCTTATAGCTTCCATTCAGAGGACATACGTTGGGATTTCTAATTATTTTAATGAATGAAAAAGCACAGCAGACTTCTCTATTCCATGCATTATAAAGGTAATGTTTTTATATAAATTTTTTTTTTTAAAGGGATTGTCAAGTTAAAAAAACATTTTATTTTTAGGATATTGCTGATATTGCTGAACCATTGAAAACAATAAAAAGTTTTCTTTTACCTTAGATTCAGTGCTGCACTATCCTCACTCTCTACCATTCTGTTTTCTTTAAGTCTTTATTGTACTATATCTTTTCATGGGACAACACTGAAATATGACACTTTGATACAATGTGGTGCATTCTCAAAAAATAATCCACACACAGCCATCATGTCTAAACCACTGGCAAAAAAAAGTGGTACACCCTTAAATGAAAATGAACAAATTGTTCCCCAAAATTTCTATTTTTTGGCCACCTTTTTTTTCCAGAACCTTAACTTCCCTTGGTTTTAGGTCACTAGAGCTTCACAGGTTGCAGACACTGGAATCCTCTTCCACTCCTCTATGACAACATCACTGAGCTGGTGGATGTTAGAGTGCACTCCTCCACCCTTTGTTTGAGGATGCCCCACAGATGCTCAATAGTGCTAGGTCTGGAGACATACTTGGGTCAGTCCAACACCTTTACCCTCATTTTCTTTAGAAAGGCAGTGGGTTTGGGTCTTTTTCATGTTGGAATACTGCCCTGGCCCAGTTTCGGTAGGGAGGGGATCATCCTCTGCTTCAGTATGTCACAGTGAATGTTGGCATTCATGGTTCCCTCAATGAACTGTAGCTCCCCACAGTCGGCAGCACTAATGCAGCCCCAAATCATGACACTCCCATCACCACGTCTGACTGTAGGCAAGATACACTTGTCTTTGTATCCTCATCTGGTTGTCGCCACAGACGCTTGACATCATCGAACCAAATAAGTTTATCTTGGTTTCATCAGACACAGGACATGGTTCAAGTAATAGATGTCCTTAGTTTGCTTTCCTTCAGCAAACTGTTTGCAGGCTTTTTTGTGCATCATCTTTAGAAGAGGCTTCCTTCTGGGATGACAGCCATGCAGACCAATTTGATGCAGCATGTGGTGCATGGTCTGAGCACTGATAGGATGATCCCCCCCCCCCCCTTTAACCTTTGCAGCAATGTTGGCAGCACTCATACGTCTGTTTTAAAGAGACAATCTCTGGACATGTGCACTTAACTTCTTTGGTTGACCATGGTGAGGACTGTTTTGAGTGGAAACTGTCTAGTTAAACCACTGTATGGTCTTGGCCACCATGCTGCAGCTCAGTTTCAGGGTGCTGGAAATCTTCTTATAGCATAGGAAATTTTTATGTAGAGCAACAGTTCTTTTTCTCAGATCCTCAGACAGTTCTTTGCCACAAGGGGCCATGTTGAAGTTCCAGTGACCAGTAGGAGAGAATGTGAGAGCAATAACACCAAATTTAACACGCTCCCTATTCGCCCCCAAAACTTTATAACACTAGTGTGACACATGACACCATGAAGGGAAAATAGCAAATTGGACAGAATTTGTATTTTCACTTAGGGGTGTACTCACTTTTGTTGCCAGTGGTTTACACATTGATGACTGTGTGTTGAGTTATTTTGAGGACACACCAAATTTACACTGTTATACAAGCTGTACACTGAGTACTTTACATTGTATCAACGTGTCATTTCTTCACCGTTGTCCCATGAAAAGATATATTACAATTTTTACAAAAATGTCAGGGGTGTACTCACTTTTGTAATATACTGTATACATTGGGGAGTCCCCCCAATGTATACCTCCTGATGAATACTACAAAACCCAGTGTGAAAAAAGCCTTAGTGCAGAGCAGAGGTGTTAGTCTTATTTTCACAGGGGGCCACATGAGCATTATGATTGCCCTCATATGGCCGAATGTTAAGGTACTGTATGTTCACACGATGTACAGTTGCGCTTACAGTACGCGCCGCAGTACATCATGTGTTTCGGGAGCTCGAGCTAATTCGCGCATACCCCCACATATTTGCCACAAGTAATTGACATCTCACTTATCTCCCCGCGCGTACAATACGATCATATTGTACGAGCGGGGAGAGGAGGCATAATCCATAGTTTTCTATCAGAACTATGGACTACTGTAATTGCGGCACGAATCTCGCTCGTATTAGAGTGCAATTACGCTGCGAAAGGCACGCCAAAATTACCCTGTCTGAACATACCATTAGTGTAAGACTGTATGAAATGTAACTACGTGAGCCTCTTTTGCTGTGGCATCATGGGCCACAAAAAATAAACTCCTTGTGTTAGATACCTGTGGTGTAGAGGTCTAGCCCAGTCACAGAAGCTGCCTGTACTGCAAGGAGTACATCAGAAATGCTGAAAAACCCTATAAATAAGATTTAACCCCCCCAAAAAAAATCAGTGTGTGAATATTACCATTACAAATAGCTAGTAGTATAATGTTGTACCGTATTTCACTCTTCCATTACAACTAGTGTCACACTGCGGATTCTGAGTCAACAGAACTGAAGTGCCAAAAATGTTGCCAGCATGTCATCTCCAGGAACCAATCTGAGGCCTGCCAGTCAGACTGGCAAAACAAGATGCATCACAGTGGCCAGGATTCCTCCTGGAATAGGAATAGAATTACTGTACAGAGTAAATAAACTGTTGGACTTTCCCAACAGGTGGCGCTATTCTTCTTTAAGACTACATATATTATTTCGAATCACTGTATGTGGATGCACAATTTGCCATAATCATCGAATTAAGTGGCTTTCTCTGTAGAAAAATTTACAGTTTTGCTTTTTTATTTTTTTGTTTTGTACTTTTTGATACTAATGTTGTTCCTAAATATAGTGGAAATACTGGACAATTCACAGGCACAGTACAAAGGGCACCAACCTGTACAAGAAACCGTGGATCTCATCTTATATCCCCCTACTTCAGACTGACTTGGCCAGTTGTTTTTTTTTTATACTCGCTTTAGTTTGAGAACTCCATGGAGAACAGCTGATTTTGCCAGAGGAAGATGGTGTTGGCTGATCATTCATTGCAGAGTTCACCACAGAGGAAATCTAGTATCACAAGCAGCCATTCAAATAAGTGACTGCCAGAGCTGTAGCTCCTATCTCTGGCCCCAAGCAGGTCAGTAACTGTGATGTCCCTATGCCTTAATAGAGGGTTGGCAAGATAAAACAGCAGATTCCATTTATCAGATTCAGCACCAATCACAATGATGTCTGTAAGCCCAATTCAGATTAGTGGGACCATGGCAGAAATTTCTGTAGCAAATCTGTCATGTTTGACTATACTGTAATAAATGGGTCACCCGTTAATATACAATATATGCAGTTACCAATGGGTAACTGGTGAGCAATATGGTCATGGTGCCTATGTCAGAAGCCCAATAATTTGTGCACTATGTAGTTTTGTATACAGTGCTATCTGCTGGATGGGTTGTCATGCTGACAGCCCAGTCCTGTACTGTGACAGAGAATGAAATAATCCAATCTTTCTTAGAAAAAGACATAACACGGTGGTCATGATGAGTGCTGTGTTCCCGTTGTGAGAAGTGCTTCTTCTGCTAGTAAGCCCTGTGACATCAGTTATGAGCTCCATGGATTCCCTAATCAGAGAGGGTTCTGGTGCATGCAAAGAAGGCACAGCCTGCACGTCTCCATATGACCCCATATTAGACCAAAAGATCCTTCTCTTTCTCACACAGACTGGTCTCCTTGCCTCCCTGTCTCACATTGTTCTTTATGCATCCTTCTCTCACATAGACTTCTGCAGATGGCACCCCTTCTCAAATAGATTAATGCTCATGTTCCCCCTGTCAAACACAAACTGATCGCCTTGTCACACTCTCTGACATAGACTGCTTCTCATACTCCCCTTTCTTACTGCTTCTCATGGCTCTCCCATAAAGAGTGCAATATAGCTCATGGCTCCTTTTCTCTCACAATAAATACTGCTCATGGCTGTTGATCTCATGTAGACTCCTGTATATGGCCCTCCCTTTCTCACACAGACTCCTACTTATGACCCTTTTATACAGACTGCTGTTAAAAATCCCTCATCTCTCACAAAAATTGATGCTCATGGCCAGCCCTTTCACATAAACTGCTGCCCAAGGTGCCCTCTCTCACGAAGACTGCTGTTGAAGACCCTCCTGTCTAGTGTTGAGCGATTATTATCGACAAAGTTGAAATCGGCACAGTTTTTATGGTGATCGGATTTTTTAGATCATGCGATAATTTAGGTTAAAATCTGTGCATCATCTATTAAGATCGCGCCATTTCGGCGCTTCCTGTCATTTTGGCGGCCAGCAAATCAGCTTACAGAATAGAGCAGGGTGAGATGTGTGTGCGACGTCATGACTGGGATGTGTATGGTTGCGATTGGCTGGAAAAATCACATGACCTCGTTTTACATAGAACAGCGTTTCCTGTTCAGCCTCAGTGTCATCTCAGCATCTCAGAGCAAAAGGACGTGCGCTCTGCTTGTGTCCAAACAGCTCAGCGAAATTATTATATTTCTTCACAGAGAAACCTCTACTATTAGCTGTGATCCTTACAATTTAGTTAGATTAGAGATTGGAAGATTTTATGTAGTTAGGTAGAGAATTTTAAAGGAGCATCTACCGCTGTAAAGTCACGGGGGGGGAGTGGAGGGGGGGCCCCGCGGGCGAACACAGACAAGCTCTACTTAAAGAATACTAGATAAAGTTCACCAAGAGTTAGTGTAGACATTGCACTGCAATAGCTTTATTATTAACAGTTTTCTATTGAAATATTTCCTGGATATTGGGCAGCCTGAACTTATAGGATACACATCTTTTCTAGTAACTGCAGGTCTCTTTGTTAGGTGCAAAACTCCACTTTTATTATCAGTAAACATTTCAAAAGTTTTTATTTTCAATTTTGCCCATCCCCCTTTGTTTATATTTCCACCTTGCACTTAAATTTTAATCCAGCAAATTTTTAGTCACCACAGGTGAATTGAAAGGTGCCAAAAAAATCTTGTATTATACGAAAACATAACAGATACGTGTTTTTTTTCGTTTGGGGCCCCACACTTGCATTGAGGGAGCTTGCACTTAAATTTGAATACAGCAAATTTTATATCACCACGGTGAATTGATAGGGCCAAAAATACCTTTTATTACCGAATACATTTCAGATACGGGGTTTTTTACTTTGGCGCAGCCCGCTTTTTTGATAATCACTTTGCAGTTAAATTTTAATCCACAATTTTTAGCACCACAGGTAATTGATAGCTGCCAAAAATACCTTTTATTTTCCGAATACTTTCAATACGGTTTTTTTTACTTTGGCGCCGCCCCTTTGTTTTTTGATCACTTGCAGTTTAAATTTTAATACAGCAATTTTAAGTCACCACAGGGGAATTGAAGGTGCCAAAAATACTTTATATCCGAATACATTTCAGATACTGCTTTTTTACTTTGGGCAGGCCCTTTGTTGAAGATCTACTTTCAGTTAAATTTGAATAAGCAATTTTTTTAGTCCACCAGGTAATTGATAGGTCCAAAAATACCTTGTATTTTCCGAATACATTTCCGATACGTGTTTTTTCATTTTGGGGGCAGGCCAGCTTTTTTTTTATAATCACTTTGCGTTTAAAATTTTAATCCGCAATTTTGTAGTACCACAGGGGAATTTATAGTGCCAAAAAAACCTTTTTATTTCCAATAATTTCAGATACTGTTTTTTTCACTTTTGGCGCGGCCCTTTGTTGATAGATCTACTTTTGCAGTTATATTTGAATACAGCAATTTTAGTCACCACAGGTGTAATGATCGGTTCCAAAAATACCTGAAATATCCAATACATTTCAATACGAGTTATTTTCAACTTTGGCGCAAGCCAGCTTTATAGATAGATCTACTTTGCAGTTAAATTTGAATCCAAACAATTTTGTAACACCAACAGTTAATTGATAGCTGCCAAAAATACCTATTATTATCCGAAACATTTCAGATATACGTGTTTTTTCATTTGGCGCAGGCCAGCTTTGTTGATAGATTCTACTTTGGCATTAAATTTGAATACAGCAATTTTATAGTCACACAGGTGAATTGAAGTTGCCCAACAATACCATGTATTATCCGAAAACATATTCAGATACGTGCTTTTCCAACTTTGGCGCAGGCCAGTGTTTGAATTGAACAGATCTACTTTGGCAGTTAAATTTGAATACAGCAAATTTAAATCACCACAGGTGAATTGATAGGTCCAAAAATACCTGTATTTACCGAATACATTTCAGATACGTGCTTTTTTCACTTTGCGCAGGCCAGTTTTGTTGATAGAACTAGCTTGCAGTTAAATATTTGAGATCCAGCAATTTTGTAGTCACCACAGTGAATTTATAGTGCCAAAAATACCTTTTATTATCCGAATACATTCAGATACGTGTTTTTTCACTTTGGCGCAGGCCAGCTTTGTTGATAGATCTACATTTCAGTTTATAGTATAATAAGCAATTAAAGTCCCACAGGTGAATTAATAGTGAGCCAAAAATACCTTGTATTATCCGAATACATTTCAGATACTAGTTTTCACTTAGGCGCAGGCCAGCTTTTGTTGAATTAGATCTACCCCTTAGTTTTTTTATTTTTTGCATGTTATATTTGAAAAATCCAGCAATTTTGTTTTGATTTGAGGGATTTGATAATAGCTGTGATTTGCCGTCTCTTATTAAGAGACTTACCAAAACTCTCCATACCTACCTCAATTTTATTATATTTCTGAACATGGAGCGAAATTCAGGTGGATAAGTAGTAGCAACAGAGTGGGGTGTAGGACATGAGTAGAGGTACGAGAGAAGGTGCACCTTCCAAAGCCAGCAGATCGGTCAGTTGCAGGACCGTCAGGCCTGTTCATCGCTGGGTCATGGCCCTGTGAATCACAGTAACGAACATTGTCGCCAATCTGTCCTTCATGGTTAATACAACCTTCATCCAGCATTCATACCTCCTCGTCCCTCCCAGTCACGGTCCCAAATGTCGTCATCAGCATCACCAGCATCCGTCCAACATGAAGCAGCCAAGGGGGGGGGCCCAAATTCCAAACTCGTGTACCCCACCACTGTGGATAATCCCATTTCTGAAGACCTCTTTGATGACAAAATGCTGATGGGGTCCAGAAGGCATTTTAAAAGAATCAAGAGGCCAAAGAGGATGATTGTCTCTGCTTTGACACCATTTACTGATGCCACAACATAGTAGAGAAGGAATCCGGTCAATCGCAAAAATCCCGGTCGGTCGCACGCCTTGCAGTCCCTCTTGCTTGTAGCCCGCAGCTCCAGGATGGCAGAATGTCAGGACGACCAATGTCACCTGTGGTTATGAGATGATGACGACATTGCAGATCCAATGGTCTTTTCGCAATTTGCTTTGCGAGCTGCGCTTCATCACTGACGAGTCGTGAAGAACGATGGGGAAGTGGTCATACGGGTTCCGCATCACAAAAGGGAGAGCGGCCGCAGAAGTCCGCTGATATGATTCAGCCATCCCGGTCAGCGCAAACTCCGTTTCCACGCTTAATCGCCGTCAAAAAGGTCCATGACCTCTCAAGCTGGGCCTTCTTTGACAAGCCTCTGATACACCAGTGATGCTCATATGCCACCTATGCCGTAAACGCATAAGTAGAGGCAAGAACCTTAGTGGTTAACCACCACCAACATGTCCTAGTCACATGCAACGAATGCCTTAGTTGAAATGTGGCAACACTTGGCCAAAAAAGGCCAGACCGACGCCGGGCCTCCAACCACTGACACACGCCCTCAGTCTCCGCCTCTCCTCCGCCACCCGACCAAGCGTTCCTCAGCTCCCCCCCCCCATCGTCTCCTCAGAGTCATGATCAGGGATCAACAGCCTCCCTTCAGCGTCCACCGTCGCCCGAGTACCACCAGCACCACCAGAGAGACCCATCCTACCCCTTCTCCATCCTCAGTTTGATGACCCTGCAACGCCATAATACAGCGGCCAGTCTAGCCAGCCACCTTCTGTCCTTCATGTTGGGGGCATAAGAAACCTTAACGCCAAACCATCCCAAAGCCAAAAAGCCTGAATGTCGTCATGCCAGTCTTTTTGGCCTTAGAATTGTTGCCTTTATCCTCTGTTGACACAGATGGGTACCGCCACGTCATGGCCGTTGCCTGCCCCCAATACCAGATGCCGACAGCTTTCCTTTGCCAGAAAAGCATCCCTGCCCTGCCAGCCACGTGTCAACCTAAAATTTCAAAGCGCGTTGTCTGCTCTGTGGCCGAAAAGACCAACTGACCACCGACACATGGACTAGTAAGCACGGCCAAGGCACGCTATAACTCCTGTGACAGCTTCACTGGTGAGCATGGATGGATTCTCAGTGCGACGGTTGCTCTCAGCTCAGCCGCATCACGCCCTCTTCAAAACCGCAGGGATGTGTTTCAGCGGTTCTTTCCCCCCATGTTCCTCTGTGGCATCGCGTGCCAGAGAAACCAGGCCGTTGAAATTAGTCCTGTCTTTTGGAGACCAACCACACACAGGTCAGGAGCTGTGGACGGCTCGCCCGCAATTAACGAACCGAGTGCGCTGGCTGGTGTTGCCAAGAAACCTTGTGCCGGCAAAGTGGTGTCGATAACGGGCTAAATCAGCTTGGCCGCCCCTTAAGATCGGTAAGGCCAGGAGCACATCCCTGTGCCTGGCACATTGTCATGAACCTTGTCGTCCCAGAAATTTCTAAAGAGCAACCCGGAGACTGACTGCTGCTGAGGAAGGCTCAGAAGTCAATTTCGCACTTCCGCCGTTCGCACCCTGCTTCGTCCCGCCTGCCTGGCGTTAAAGCGTCAGCTCGGCCTCCCCGACTACCGTCACATTGTTGACGTGCAACACGCTGGAATTCCACCCTCCACATTCTCCAGCGATTGTGGCAGCAGCGCAATGCCATTACGCAAGTACGAAGTGACACAAGGGCCTGACCAAGCAGCAGTGCTGACCTCAGGGTGTTGAGCCACCGAGAGTGGAGCATGTGAAAAGCTCTGACCAACCTTTGCCAGTTTTTGAAGAAGGCCACCAAAATGTCAGTGCGGACCATTGCCCTTGTCAGCATGACATTGTGGTGATCTTAGTTTCTGGAACGATCGTTTTGGACCTCCTGAAACAACAGGTCCCTCCAGCGACTGAGAGTAGATGGACAAAGATGCGGATCACGGAGCCTTTCTCTCCGTCAAATCCACAAGGCTCCGCCAGTTTTTCACAATATCATTCTGGACTACATTAGGCAGTGGTTCGGGGACCAGTACTAGTGCAAGGTGGCGCATCAGCTCTCAGGGCATCAATCTCAGGCCAGTCAGGGCTGTTGTTGAATCTGTGCCGGAGGCAGCTGAGGAGGAGGAGGTTATAACCAAAACAACCGACGTCTACCGACGTCCCTGCCTTGAAAGAGGTTGGCTCGAATTTGAGTGCGTAGGAGGAAGTAAGAGGAAGAACAGTTTTCTTAGTGGCCCCTCGACCCAGAGGCTTGGGAAATCAAGGCTCCATCTCACCATGAGTGCTTGGATGCTCCATTTCCTCCAACATGAACCTCGCATTAAGGCCATCAAAATGAACAACAGTATACTGTGTGGCCACCCTCCTGGATCCCCGTACAAAAAAACAAAACTCATCACTTTTCCATCCACCCACCCAAATAGAGAGTAAAATGCAGGACAATGGAGACCTAGCTGATTGAACAACCTGTAAACATCTGTTTGTCACGGTGGAAACACATCAGCTACGGTGACAGCAGTAGAGTGCCAATAAGGCGTAGCGGCAGCAGCAGCAGGGCAAGGTGGCAGACGCCTAATGGGAACCTCTGGCAATCTTTGTTTACCATCTCACCACCGCATGCAATGCAGGGCACACATCCCAACAATCACACAGAGACAGCTTAAGAACAATTTGCACGACTATCCTGCGTCTCAACAACCTGATGTTGTATGTGTATCCTGACCAATAGACTTCTGGGTAACCAATAATGGACTAATGGCCCGAGCTGGCTCGTCACGCAATAGAGGTGTGTTGTCCCTGCCCAGCACCAGCGTCATATCTGAAGGCGGAACATTCAGCACAGCTGGAGGAGTCATTACAGACATACGCATCCGGCTTTACCACAGATAATGTGAATTCGTTTGACTTTCATCAAGATGAATCAGGCATGGATCTCAGGATGATGTTGTGGCCCCAATTGCCGAGGCGTCACCGATTAGTTTTTCCGGTCTACATCAACAATCCTCTCAAACAGAAATGGTCCCTCTTGAAAATTTTTTTTAAAATGATAATTCTTTACTGCAATTTTTATCTCTTATTCCCAACAGTTTCATTTTGCTGGTTTTTAGCTGTGAGGAGACTGTAAAAGCACAGCAAGGTTTCATGACAACCCCGTATTCCATTTACTCACTTATCTTTAGAAGTTTTCGCATTTTGTCAAGGTTTTGAGGTCATGTTGCTGTGAGATACAGCTAAATAATTATGGTCCCCTTTGGAACAGAAATGTGCTTTTAAGTGGCATTTCTCCCTCACAATTTTTAATAGTGGCTGGAGAAGTCATATTTAATAATTTTTTGGGGCATGTAGCTGTGAGATACAGCAATAATCATGGTCCTCTGGGAACAGAAAAGTGGCTTCATAAGTGGCATTTCTCCTCACAATTTTTAAACAGTGGATGAGAAGTCATTTTTAATAATTTTTGGGGGTTCATGCTGCTTTGAAATTGCAGCAATAACTGGCAGGTCCTATTTAAAAATTTTTTGTTTCGAACAGACATTTGTTCCTTCAACAATTGTCCAGAAGTGCTCAAGTGGTCATGCTTTGAATTTTTGGGGCATTTTGCTTTGAAATGCAGCTATAGCAAAAGGTCCTATTATAAAAAAATGATTGTTTCTTTACAGACATTTGGTTCTTCACAATTGTCAATAGTGGATCAAGGTGAATGGTGCTGTCAGAAACAGGAATAGGAAGGAACTGTTCAATGACACATATTTGCAATATGACTTGTTTTTGCAAATCTTATAACATAGCAATCAAGCCCTGTATTGAGACAACCCATTTAATACAATTAAAAAAAGAGAAACATGGACATGTGTGTGGATTCCATCCTATTTAAAATGTGTTTTTCTAGAATATAAACACTAAAAAACTTGCATGTACCAAAAAGCTGGTAAAAAAATTCCCTGAATTGGTACAAGGAGGTACAAGGAAAACTTGACCAGATGTAGTTATATCAGAGACATGGTAATGGAGCACGGACAGAGAACAAAGTACAAGACAATTTCCTCCAACACGTTGAGTAAAATAAGAAAAAAATGCTAAATAAAAAGTGCCACCAGTGGGTGGGAACAGGAGCGTAACCACCAGTATTTCCAAGTGGAAGCTCAATTGTCCGCACACATGACGGAGGGGCAAGCGCTACCAGACAAGGGACAGTAATATGTAAAGTGAAACTAAAATGGTGTTTGAAAGACTCCTTTTCCCCCCCACTTTATTTGAATCAGGTGGTACATACAGTTATATAAAGGGTCATTCAGTGGGGGTACAGGACAGATAAAAGTCAAGTCCAGTGAAAACTAAAAAATGGGGTTGAAAGACTCTTTTTTCCGGCACTTTTAAATCTGGGGTCAAGCAGGTATGGTGGGCTCATGCTGTGGCCCAGACAGGTATAAGTCAATGTCCAGTGAAACAACAATGGAGGATTATGAAAGACTACACTTTCCCGGCACATTTTTAATCTGGGGGTCATGCAGGATTTGGGCTCAAGCCTGCCCCAGGACAGGTATAGTCAAGTCCCACCTGAAACTAAAATTGTGGTTGAAATGACTTCCTTTCCCCGGCAACCTTTTGAATCTGTGGGTCAGACAGGTTTTAATGTCATTCAGCCGGTACAGGACAGGTAATATTCAATGACCAGTGAAAACTAAAATGGTTGTTGAAAGACTCCTTTTCCCGACACATTTGAAATACTAGAGGGTCAAATTTAATGGTCATTCTGAGTACAGGACAGATATAGTCAAATGTCCCAGTGAAACTAAAATGGTGGTTGAAAGACACTTATTTTTCCGCCCTTATTAAATCGGGGGGTCATGCGGTTTGGGGTCTCATATGCTGTGGCCCAGGACAGGTATAGTTAATGTCCATAAAACTAAAATGGTGGTTTGAAAGAATCCTTTTATCCCTGGCACAATTTTAATCTGTGGTCATGCAGGTTTGGGGCTCATTGCCGTGGCCCAAGGACAGGTATAGTCAATGTCCAGTGAAACTAAACTGGTGGGTTGAAAGACTCCTTTTCCCGCACTTTTGAATCTGGTGGTCCAGGACAGGTTAAATGGTCATTCTGCGTACAGGACAGATAAATCAATGTCAATTGAAACTAAATGGTGTTGAAAGATCCTTTTTCTGGCAATTTATTAAATGTGGGGGGTCATGCAAGGTTAGGGGCACATGCCTGTGGCCCAGGACAGGTATAGTCATGTCCAGTGAAACATAAAATGGTGGTGAAAGGAGTCCCTTTTCCCCGGCACTTTTGAATCTGTGGTCAGACAGGTTTAATGGTCATTCTGTGTACAGGACTACAAGTCTGACTCCAAAGGATTAGTCAATGTCCAGATGAAACTCAAAATGGTGGTTTGAAAGACTCCTTTTCCCGCACTTTTGAATCGTGGGTCAGAACCAGTGTTTATTAATGTTCATCTCTTAGTGGTACAGGACAGATATAGTCAATGTCCAGTGAACTAAAATGGGGTGAAAGACACTTTTTTTCCGGCACATTTTAAATCTAGGTGGTCATGCAGCGGTTTGGGCTCATGCTGTGGCCCAGGACAGGTAAAGTCCAATGTCCGAGTGAAACTAAAATGGTGGTGTAAGACTCCTTTACCAGGCACTTTGTTAAATGTGGGGTCATGCAGGTTTGGGGCTCATGCTGTAGGCCCAGGACAGGTATAGTCACATGTCCAGTGAAACTAAAAGGTGTTGAAAGACTCCTTTTCCTGGCACTCTTTGAATCTGTGGGCCAGCAGGTTAAATGGTCAATCTGCGGTACAGGACAGATATAAGCCAATGTCCCAGTGAAACTAAATGGTTGGTTTAAAACTCCATTTTCCGCACTTTTTTATAAATTGGTGTGGGGTCATGCAGGTTATGGGAGCTCAATGCATAGGCCCAGGAAAGGTATAGTCAATGTCCAATGAAACCAAACATGGTGGTTGAAAAGACTCCTTTTTCCGGCACATTTTGAATCTGTGAGTCAGACAGGTTAATGGTCATTCTGCGGTAGCAGTACATATATTAGTCAATGTCCCAGTGGATACTAAAATGTGGTTGAAAGACTCCGTTTTTTCCGCACTTTTATTAAAAGGGGGATCATGCAGGTATTGCGGCTCATGCTGTGGCCCAGGACAGGTATAGTCCAAAAGTCCAGTGAAACTAAAATGGTGTTGAAAACTCCTTTTTCCCCCGGCACTTTTTAATCTAGGTGGTCATGCAGGTTTGTGTGGTCTCATTCTGTGTGGCCCAGGACAGGTAATATCCATGTCCAGTGAAACTAAAATTGTGGTTGAAAGACTCCTTTTACCCCCGCACTTTTGAATCTGGGGGTCAACAGGTTTAATGTCATATCTGCGGTACAGGACAGCTATAGTCAATGTCCAGTTGAAACTAAAATGGTGGTTGAAAGACCTCCTTTTTCCGCACTTTTTAAATGGGGGACGATTCCCCCCGCATGTTTGTGGCTTTCATGCTGTGGCCCAGTACAGGTATAGTCCATGTCCATAGAAACTAAAATGGTGGGTTGAAAGACACTATTTCCGCACTGACAGCGTTTTAATTGTGGGGGTCATGCAGGTTTTGGGGCTCATGCTGGCGTTCCAGGACAGGGATATTCAGATGTCCATTTCAAGTAGATGATGGTTACAAATCATCACTGCCTTCTGGCACGTTTAAATTTGTGGTTGATGCCAGGTTTAAAGAGTTGTCCATTACGGCTTCATCCTGTCAGTGTCCCTGGTAAGTTTTGACACTGAGGGGCGTGGCTTCTTGGTCTGTCTTTTCACTCCCTCTCCCCCCCCTCCCCATCACGACACAGGCAGCTACGTACTTCAATACAGGGGGGGGGGGGGGAAGGGGGTTTGCTCTCAGATTTCACCCTGTGTGTGTCTGCTAGGTCTGTGTGCAGGAGAGTGCATGATCTATGAGTGTGAAGTGTGTGCTAGATAGAGCAGAAGGGGATCCATGTGTACCTATATCACCAACCCCTGCTTATAGCTTACTAGTCTCCACATCTCCAGCAACAACAAGGGCAGTGTTACTATACTCAGATGAGTCCCAATACAGGAGAACATAAAGTATTCACATGCCCCCTTGATCAGTATAGGTATTAGTATAGTTCACAGTTCAAAGACATATCATGATATAGTAACAACAGGGTCACAGGTGTCACATCTACAGTGTAGAGAGCATGAGGAAGCAGGCACACCAGGGTTAATCCAGGGACACAGACGCCAGAGCCTCCTCCCCCTCCTTCCACTAACATAAGCTTTCTGTGCCGGAGGGCTCTCAGCTCTGACCTGTCTTCAAAGGTGATGAGTCATTCAGACCTGAAAGCCAGTAAGATAAGGATCAACGGGTCCTGCTGCTATAGAGATTTGAGAAGCTGATGTAGTAATACTAACAGGGCTAGCTCAAAATCAGTAGGACATTTGTAATGAACATATATTGCAAAGCTGCTTGTTTTTTAAAGATCTTTAAATTAAAACCCAATCATTGTAGCGAGACAACCCCTTTAAGGGTCATGCTGTGGTACAAGACAGGGATAGTGAATGGTGTGTGACTTTTTTTCTGTGTTTTTTATAACCTAAGTGGTTGCCTAAGATGTAGCACGTGTTGTGGATGTTAATTCCAGCTTCTCCAGCCCTGTTTGGGTGTAAGAATGAAGGTGTTGTTGCTCTCCCATAGACTTTAAATGGTCATCACTCATAATCGACTGCTCACTATCGACTATCTTGTCGATGATGGTCGACTATCGACCATCGACCGATGTCGATGGCCAACGCAATCGCTCAACACTACGCCTGTCTCATATCGCCTCCTGTTCGTACCGCCCTTTCTCACAGACACTGCATCCCCCTCACTGAAAGCCACATTGCTGCTCAGGTCTTCCCTCTCACGTATACTGTTGGTCATGACCTTACATAAACTGCTGCTTATGGTGCCCACCTTACTACACAGTGTGTTGGTCAAAGCACCCCTCTTGTGCATTTAGACTGCTTAAGGCCCCTTCTTTCACATAAACTGCTGCTCATTGTCCTGCTCTCATTCTTATTGCTGCTTATGGTGTCCTTTTCTCACGGATATACTGCTGCTCGTGGCGCCCTTTCTCACTTTTACCCCCTCACCCCAATATAAACTGCCGTTAAAGGTCTGCCTCTCACACAGATTGCTGCTCATGGCCCATTTTTTACATAGGCTGGTCAACATGTGTCCCCTTCCTCAATGAATCTCCATCCTTTCCCCTATAAGTGTAGTTCTGTACAAATTACAGAAATCTTCAAGTATCCCACTGTGACCCATGTGAATCTGCCTGGTACAGCAAATTGTTAGTCCAGGCCTGGTCCTGAGCTACTTGTTAAATTGCTACTCTTTTTAAATCATCACATTGCAATCGATTTCTTATTTTTGGATAAAACCAAGGGTGAACGTTGGGTGGTGCAAACCAAAAATCCCTAACTTGAGCACTGCAAATCCCATTATGACCTTCATTTACCAGAATGTATGTACATACCCTGTTTCCCCAAAAATAAGACATAGTTTAAAAATTAGAATTTAGTTTATGGTTAGTGGCGTTGGTTTTTCAAATAAAAATGGATAAAAATAAATTTACCATATAAATTCTGTTTATTACCTTCCAAAATTAACTTATTTGCCATTTGTTAATAATATAACACAGCCATAGTGTCCACCCGTAGTGTCATACAGTGCTACACAGCTTTCAAAATAAGATACCTACATAATAACGCTATCCCTCAAGTTACAATGTTAATTTATTTTGAGATGACCATTATAAATTAAAATATTGTAACTTGAAACCATAAGTCTTTATAAAACTAATAGTTGGTTCAAAAATTTACCCAAATTAAAATCTCATCAGTAAAAATGAAAATGAGAAACTATAAGCACAAAGCTAATACAGATAAAGCAAGTCCTTATATAAAGTCAGAAGTAGAAGCAGGAAGTGGTAAATCACTTTCTATGTTGAGAACAGGATCTACACCGCCCTGTGCAGTACATACGTGTACCAGAAAACTATAGTGAGGGCCTCTAACCTGGTGCCCAAAGGAGCCGCTCATCCTGGCACATGTAAAGAGCAGTACAGGACATGTAATACTGCATTGCTCTGTAGAGAGGCGCTACTAGACCGCCAATCACTGTGTGCACCTCCCTAATACAGATGTTCAGGATCAGTCTGGCCCACAGGAGAGAAGGGGAACCCCAAGTGAGCCCCTGAGCATAGTGGCCCCCTGAATATGCAGGCCTGGGGATATTTTTCAGAGAGAAAGGCAGAGAAAGAGAGAGAGTGTAAGTCATATGCATCTTTTTTATCTCTATGTCATTGTATGTTGATGATAAAAATATTGCAACCTGAGGGACCACTGTATATACTCCATAACTGTTGCCATGTAGAAACAGTGTTACACAATGTCCCATCATACCAGTATCTGCAGCATCACACCATCCTCCACTGTCTCAAAGCAATTTAAAAGGGTTATCCAGGAGTTTAAAGATTTCATAGAACACTATAAAAAGCATTTATATTGAAAAGTAAAGATATTCCACTACCTTCATGCGTTTCTTTTTTTCTGCCTCCTTACTCATCTATGATAACATCCATTTTTTGTAGTGAAACCTCCTGCTTTTCGGAGTGTCAGTAGTTCTCCAGCATATCTTTCCTACAACACCCAGACTGCATTGCAATCTAGAACTTCCTTCCACAGTTATCACTGCTAGACATTGAGCTGACAGTTTGTAAGGGCATGTCCCCACAGCACGGGTTTGCGGTAATTTTTTCAGACGGTTTGCGGTTTTGCACACCGTCTGAAAAGCCGGCCGCAAAGAGCACAACGGGCTCCTCTCCACCGCCGGCCGCCCCAAAAAACATTGAACATGCAGATTCTTCCATTCAGTTTTCGGATGGAATATTTGCATGTCAATGTGAAGGAGGAGGGCTTTTCTCTGCTAATCGCGGAGAAAAGCCGTCCACCCGCGGCCATGGGGACAGCACTAAAACAGGACAAATACCGGTCGGATAAGCCGACCGGTATTTGTCCTCTGCCGTGGGGGCATACCCTAAGTGTGTAATCCCCCCAGCTCTGTACTTGCTGTCATGATAATGATGACAGCTAGTACTCAACTGTACAGAGCTGCAGTCATCATTTTCTTGACAGCAGTACACAACACCCCAGCTCTGAACTGCTGTCCTCTGCTTCCATTACTATGTTCCGCCAGCAGGACTCCAGGTAAACAGTTCCCCCTCCCCTGTAATTAAATGTAATAGCTTCTATTCACTTGCAAACTACAAGCTGGCAAGAGTGAATGCAGCCAGATAATTCTCTGCTCAAGTCATACCCACTACAGAAGAGTGTTCCTTAGCTGAGCCTGGCTTCAAAACATACTCACTGAGTGATGACAAAATGTTCACTGAGACCATGTGATCAATGAACGTCAGGTGGCTTGCAGGGGATAGAGGGAGAGGGGATGACAAGGTTCTTTGCCTGGTTTTGCACAGCAGGACAGGCAAGTAAATGTTTAATAAGTGTGAATTACAAAGTTTAATATAATACAGTTGTGAGCCCTATAACAAATAAAGATAGTCCCGTTTAACCCCTTTAAGAAGTCATGCATGGAACATGTTCTGTTCTGCTGGATAATTGGGATGCATTGAATTGTTCCTCATTCTTGTACCCAGCATGTGCTCCTAAATACAAGCACTAGGTTAGGACATTCTGGTGTAGACCTGGATGACAACTTAGTGCCCACTTGCTTATTCTATAATTCTGCAAGTCTCCCAACAGTGACATCACGTACATTGTTTAGGCAACTATTTTGCCAATCACTCATCTGAACAGTCACGTGCTGTGCGTAAAAGCAGAGACCAAATTGCGGCTGGTAGTTGGTGGCACAGTCACATAAGCAATATGCACAAATTTACTTCTGGGAGATAGCAGGGGACAATGTAGCTCCAGCAGTGCTATAGAGATGAGTACCAGTCATTTATATTTTGTAATAGTCCTGCCCTATACAGGGGATTCTTAAAATGTCAGAAAACCCCTTTTAATGTTCCTTCATGCCAATAATGGTCATTTGTACCACCATACTTCTCCAACTAGAGACTCTATTCTTAAAAATAAACCTGAATAATTTTCGCCTTTATTTCATGAGAATACACAAAGAGATGAGTTTATTTGCAACTAAAAGGGTGTTCCCATCTAACACTTTGATAGCATATCGCTAGAATGTGCCATGAAAGTGAGATAGGTGCGGGTTCCCTATCTCAGGAATAGGCCCCTAAAAGTCTCCGTACAGAATGGAGAGTCAGTTTGCACACAACCCTCCATTCTGTTCTGTGAGAGTTTAGAATACACTCAGAACCCCCATACAACAGAGTGGAGAGTTGTTTGCAAGGGCAACTGACTCTCCATTCTTCACAGAGACTTTCAGGGACCTGTTCCTGAGATAGGTGGGGGTCCCATAGGTGAGATCTGCACCAATCACATTTTAATGGTATATTCTGTCGATATACCATCAAAGTGCAAGATGGAAAGAGCACTTTAAGAAATGTTCACACCTCTTAAGCGTCTTTACTATGAATTGCCCATCTTCGCATCTGCATCCTTTATGCAGCGCAAGAAAGCTGAAGCACCATGGACCAGATTTTACAGATTAATTTTATAATACTGGTGTCTTCTTATGTGGCACAAGTGAATGGGCGCTTTCAGGCCCATTGGTGCCACTACTACCTTTGCCCCCTGTGCCCCTGGTTTATTGATAAGTGCTGAAGTCATATAAGTTGAACATACAGCCAGGTCAACATTTGAGGCTTTTCTGCGCTCCTTCAGAGTTGCATGGTTTTCTGTGTGTACTTTGGTTGTTCCCAAAATCTGATGCATATGCTTAGACTATTTGGTTTCCTTAAAGGGGTTGTCTCACTACAAGGTTTGCTTTTCATGTTAAAGATCTTGCAAAAAACAAGTCACTTTGCAATATGTGTCCATTAACCGTGTCCTACCTAATCCTAGATATCCCCTCTTGTATGGGCTGCATCAGCTCCTCAGGTCGCTATAGCTACAGACCTGTTTGATCTATCCTGATAGGCTGCCAGCACTGGTCACTATAGCTTCAGACCTGGCTTCTACTGCAGCCTAGTAGAATCCAGTAAACATGCCCCTGAATTCAAAATGTAACCAAGAAAACAGGACTGTGGTAAGATGAATCAATGTAGTGAGACAACCCCTTTAGCCATAGATAAGATGGTAAGACCGATCATTGCTGCCCGGGGAGAATGTAAGGTTTGTGCAGATCATGTGTAGCTCTTGTAGTTGTTGCCCTACAAGTGGGATATATATTGCTTCATTTAGTGTTCAGCACTGTTGCCTGGCAGTACTGGGGCCAGATTTACAGCAACTATGTTATCCCCTATATCTTTCCATGCTTTAGGTCTGTTGTCTCAGTTTTCTATAAAATAGGACATAGCTTCCCAATGTAGTATGAGCCCCAATGGACAGGAACTTAATGTGAATACATTCTCCATATAGTGCTATGGAATATATTGTTGTTATAAAACCTAAAACTTATAAAATTGTAGAAGGATTGGGGCTTTAGCTCGGGAAATATACTGCTGGTTGGTGCCTAATAGGACAGATAGATAAGAAGCCTGCTTACAAAGCGCTGCTGAATTGGCCTGACTTGCTTTAGGCCCAAGGATCTATGCACAGTGCATTGTACAATAGACTTGGCCTTGTTATAGCATTGAAGGCTTTGTCTTTGGTGAATGACCCCCATGATCTGTGAACACATCTAGGCTTTGAACCAAGAATGGAACAAGGGGGGGCTTCAGGAGCTCTTATCAATGTTGCTAATGCGGATTGCTGACTTAGTCCCAGGGGAGCCATGTCCCTCCCCCACCCCTGTTCTGCTGGCTGTGGTGAGTGAGGCTGGGCTGCTATCAGCTCTCCCTCAGGTTGAAGAGATGGTTTCCTGTGGTAGAGGGCGGGGTGTTCCTACAACCCACAGTACACAAGGCAGGCTCAACACTAGCTGTCACAGCAGCCTGTACCCATCCTGTGCTCTCTGCTATGATGGCCAATTGTGCATTACATTGACACAGAGGAGAAGACAGAGGAAATACCGGTGTTTGGGAATAGCAATTTCTCCTTCCTTAGACCTTGTTGCCATTGATGAGAAGGAGAGTGCAGGACCCTTTAACAAATGGCTGAAGACTTTGACATAGCAGGTAAGAAAAGTGACATTGGCAGTGGAAGTGTTCCAGAGCTCCGAGCATGAATTGGCTTCTATGGTCATTAAATGGTTAACCGTACTTTGAGACATTACCAGATGACGTGTGCTGGGGTACTTCATGGATATGTAATTAGCATTGTATAGCACTTAGCATTGTCCAGTGGAGACCGTCCAACAAACCCTATGAAAGGTCTCATCATTCCCTGTTAGAAGGGGTTAAAAAAGTGGAACGGTCTATACAAGCCTGGTTAGGGTTAAAATCGATTGTTTTACGTCTTGTAAGGGGTCCCACTGCTGGGATGTGGTTCCAGAATGAATCTTCCATTATTACAGTAATAACGAGTCACATGAAAGGTGTTTGTTTACTCAGGCTTCTGCTGCGTAGGAGTATATTATAATTGAATGCTATAGGATGTGACTGTTGTGTGATGATTAATGTGTCCACCATATATAGGTCTGCCCATTGTAGGTAGCAAGCACATTTCATGACAATATTATATTCAAGGATGAGCCTAAAAACTCCAAAAGTTTACATTCTGCTGAATCACCGCTCACAGAGGTTTGCACTTAGAAATTAGTGTAATGTCCCTTGAGTAAATAAATGAGGAGTGACAAAATTCAGGACAGGATAAAGCCTACTTCACATTTGAGGTTCCGTCACAAAGGTGTAAACGGATCCGTTTACCGGCGGATACCTACGGCTACCAATGGATTCCACTGACTACAATGGGTTCTGTCATGGATGGCTCCTGATGGACTCCACTGACTACAATGGGTTCTGTCATGGATGGCTCCTGATGGACCCCACTGACTACACTGGGTTCTGTCATGGACGGCTGCCGATGGACTCCACTGACTACACTGGGTTCTGTCATGGACGGCTGCCGATGGACTCCACTGACTACAATGGGTTCTGTCATGGACGGCTGCCGATGGACTCCACTGACTACAATGGGTTCTGTCATGGACGGCTGCCGATGGACTCCACTGACTACAATGGGTTCTGTCATGGACGGCTGCCGATGGACTCCACTGACTACACTGGGTTCTGTCATGGACGGCTGCCGATGGACACCACTGACTACAATGGGTTCTGTCATGGACGGCTGCCGATGGACTCCACTGACTACAATGGGTTCTGTCATGGACGGCTGCCGATGGACTCCACTGACTACAATGGGTTCTGTCATGGACGGCTGCCGATGGACTCCACTGACTACAATGGGTTCTGTCATGGACGGCTGCCGATGGACTCCACTGACTACAATGGGTTCTGTCATGGACGGCTGCCGATGGACTCCAATGACTCCAATGGGTTCTGTCATGGACGGTTGCCGATTGACTCCAATGACTCCAATGGGTTCTGTCATGGTGTCGTTTGCCATTTAAACAGAAATAGTGCTGCTTGCTGCGCTACTTTTTCAGTCATCCCTAACGGAACTTGCAGCAGAGGTTCCGAGCAGAACTTCTGATGCAACTGTAAACCTAGCCTAAAAATGTCAACTACTGATGGGTCTTAATTTTTGCCAAAATGGAGTGCTGCAACCAGACCAAGTCCACAAAACCAAGTCTCTATGACTGTCTACCTAGTGCAATCTATACAGTAGATTCATGAATATAACAATAGTTGTAGCAGAAAACGCAGCTACTTTGGGACCCAAGAAATGTAGTTGGCCCAATGCCGTGCAATGACATTGTTCCTTTTTATCGGGTATAACAAGTTGATATGGATTCGTGCACCATGTGGTTCCTCTGAAATATGGTGCTATTGTCCATGTCCTTATTTATTGTCTCCTATACCACCATTTCAGTGTCCTCTCAGTAGGTGGTAGGGTCCTATGTCAGCTAAATCACTAAGCAAATTATCCAGTTGCTTCATCAACATTGCTAACCACCAGTATTTCTGGACCAATGCTGTCTCTCCTGCTACATTCAGCATAGTCTCCTCTGTTGGAACTCTATCTTTAGGACTTATAGACATATTGCACTAGTAGTGAGAGCTTCATGGACACTGCACCTTAAAAAAAGGCCCAAACCTACGTAATATTTGCACATTGGTTACAATTGTCTATTGGTTGGTGTTGCAGATATTCTTGGAAGTGTTCTTGGAACTGCTTCTTGGGAAATTTCCACTGAGGTATTGGGACATTCTTAACAATTGACTACTGCAGTAATAGACCATAAACTTTTGTTTACAAGATAATTCTGAGGCTGACCCTTCTTTAGTACAACATACATCCATGTCCACTCTTAATTCTCTTGTAATATATGTTCCTACTATTGTACACGAGTTATTTGAATCAAATCTAATAGGTTATTTGTGTTTCTTCCCATAAAGTATAAGGGATTAGCTAATATGTTATCAGGAATCTCAAGAGATTGGTCTATATTGGTAGAGAAGGTTTGGTATGGAGTATAGGTGCAGTTTGACTTCAAAAGATTGACCCTAAATAAGAGGTACTGTAGCACAAATTGATGAAAAGTTTAATACTAACTATGATAGAAAGGTATCAAAATACACAGTGCATTATAGCTTGCTGTGTATGAGGCTTTATACCTACAGACTGGTCCAAGCATCCATGCCTCACCCCATCTGCTGCCATAAGAGCCTATAGTGGGCACATAAGTAATCCATATGGATCATAAAGCAATTGCAGAAGGTGGCCTGGTCTGGTGAATCACATGTTCTCTTATATAATGCATGCGGATGGGTGCATGTGTATTGCTTACCTCAGGAAGAAAGGTCATCAGAATGCACAATGGGCAGAAGGCAAGCCAGCAGGGATGGTGTGATCCTCTGGGTAATGTTGCGCTGGGAAACCTGGGTGCAGGCATATATATAGATGGTAGGCC
Organism: Phyllomedusa bahiana; assembly: GCA_025379985.1. Classification (NCBI taxonomy): domain Eukaryota; kingdom Metazoa; phylum Chordata; class Amphibia; order Anura; family Hylidae; genus Phyllomedusa; species Phyllomedusa bahiana. The sequence goes on along the minus strand of JAODAL010001706.1, from coordinate 76,221 downwards.
TTTTTACATATGCATTGTAGGTTCTGTTTGGAGCCTCTGTCGCAGATTCCATAAAAATTACTGAAAAATAGCACGAGAAACAGCTCTATTTTTTCCAATAAAATGACGGACACCATGAGAGAAACCTGGTGGACCCGATTGTAGTCAATGGCGTCTGTAGGGTGGCATTGGTGTCTCATGAAACTGATCCAGTGCCACCTCTGTGACGGAGGCTCTAGCCAAGATGTAAACCAGGCATTACTCTAATATATACATTGTTGTAGACCACGTACATCACTTCATGGCAACGGTATTCATAGATTGTCCTTTTCCAGAACTGTCCTAACACACTGCAAAAATTGTACATGAACGATTAGAGAAAGAGACAAAGAGCTCAAGGTGTTTTTTGGCCTGGTCTTTGCCCAGATCTTAATATGATCAAGCTCCTGATAGATGCCCTGGAAAAACCAGTAAAATCCATGAAAGCCGCAACTTACAGTTTACAGGAATTAAAGATTTTCTGCTAATGTTTTGTTGTAACATACTATAGGACACCTTCAGAGGTCTTTGTATGTAGAGTCTATGTCTCGACTGTTTCATGTACACACATGTATAGACTTTATTATCTATCTAATAAAAAGTGTGTGTGTGAGGGGTTGTGCTTTACTTTAATTGTTGCCCATGGTACCATGTTCTTTGAAACTGTCTCAAAGCAATGTGGACGGGAAGCCGAGCAAGTGCCCAGGGCACAGTCAGGTAGAGATGTGGACAGGGACACAGGATGTCGGTCTCCTTTCTTCAGTACAATAAGTTACAGCAGCCAGAGCTCTTTACCTGCTGTTATAACTTGATCTAGGCAGCAGATAGAGGGAAAAGCAACCGAAGCAGGAAGCAAGCTTAGTGTTCCGTAATGTGCACCTATATGTGTGTGTATATAATAAGTATATATATATCTGTGTGTGTATGTAATAAGTATATATGCGTGTATTGTGTACATATATGCGTTTAATGTGTGTATGTACACTAATCAGCATAACATTAAAACCATCTGCCTAATATTAAGTCAACCCCTCTGTTATGTTCCTCAAACCATTTCTGAACAATTTTTGCAGTGTGGCAGGGAGCACTAACCTGCTGAAAGAGGCATCTACCATTACTGGCATGTGGATGCATAGTTGGTCAGCGTCAATGTTTCGATAGGTGGTACAAATCAAAGTAACATGCATATGAATGCGAGGACCCAGCGTTTGCCACTAGAACATTGCCAAGAGCATTACATAGACTCAACCGTCTTTCCTTCTTCCCCTATTGCACCTTTGTGCCTTCTCTTCCTGTTATAAGCAACACACATGCACACAGTCGTCTATGTGGTGTACAAGAAGACACCAGGCCACTTTCTTCCATTACTCCATTTGTCCATTTCTGATACTATTATGTCCAATGCAGATGCTTTTGGCAGTGGGCAGGGGTCAGCATTGACACTCTAACCAGTCTGTTGCTACATACCCCCTACACAGCAAGATTTGATGCACTGTTTGTGAGGACACCTTTTCATTATAGCTGACATTAACTTTTTTTTTTTTTTAGCAATATGTACTACAGTAGCTGTCCTACAGAAGCAGACCACACAGAACAGTCTTTACTCCCCACATGCAGAAATGAGCCTTGGCGCACATAGTTCTGTTGCCAGTTCATTAGTTGTCTTTTTATTGGTAAACTTTTGATCGGTACTGACCAGTGTATAAAGGGAACACCTCGTATGACCTGCCATTTTGGAGACCCTCTAACCTATATGTGATATGTCAGTACAGATCAAAAGTGTACAAAAAAAAGACAACTGATGTCATAATTGGTTGCTTATTGAAGTCCCTCAGATCCCTATGCTTGTACTTTTTCCAACTTCTAGCACACAATTTCAAGAACTGATTACCAAATTGTAGCTGCAGTCTTTCTTCGGGAAGTGCATTATAGAGAGAGGTACTTGGCACCTGACAGATCTGACAGATCCTCCTAGAGATCTTCATTGTGTCCTGGCTGTAGCTGTACTGGACAACAGGCGCCTTCTGGGTGGTCCTGATAGCATAAGAGAATTCTCTCACCACAGGCTGCTTTTCATGCTGCCTCTCAATGTCCTGGATCATATATTCTCCTTACATCTAGTCCTGGCAACCCCCCCTTTTTCTCTATATAACCGAGAGCTGCAATTATGTCTCCCATTGCTGCAGCATCTTGCTATGGGAGGGATTTAGCATGGTTGGGTCAGCTGGGATTTAAAGTGCTACTACTCCCTCTGAATATCCAGAAATCAAAAAATCAAATAGCAGACTAGACGTTCAGACACTGACCTCTTCCATTCTTGAGTTTCCCTTTGCTCCTGTGAGCTGCCTCAGACAACATTTGGACAACACTCATGTTAAATGTGTAGTCCAAGTAATAATTGTATTTTTTTTTAAATAGGATACTATTGCCCTATGACTGCCCTCCACTGGTATTCTGTTGTTTTCCAGTCCAGGGCACCAATGTTGGTTAGATGCAGTAGTCAAATGCCATTGGCTGATGTTAATGTTTGAGAGTAAGTGCTCCGAGCAGTGGTGTCACTCAATGGCACGTGACCATAGCAGCCAATCAGTGGTGACGTCCTATTCAACTAAAGACTGCAGAAAACCAGAAGACTGGTGGAGAGTGACGAGCAATGGATCCAAGGGGATAGGAGAGGTAAGTATGAGTTTTTTTTTTATTTCCATAGTGCCGCAGTATCCTATTCAAAAATATAATTATTACTTGGATAACCACTTTAAAGGCTATGGACACATTTGAATTCATTTTTAACAAAAAAGAAAATAAAGTTTGCATTGCATGTATATACAGTAAAATGAAAGCTGCTCAGTGCCAATCTGTACTCAGAGATATCTCGTGACAGCTCAGTCTGTAGCCTCTCCTATCTATCCTGAAGGCTAATCTAAGCTGAAGTATAAAAAATAATCAACTAAATCAAATTGGATCTGAGCTTAGATTAGTGTCAAGGAAAGGTGAGAGAGTAGCTATGGGCCGAGCCCAGCGGTTAGAGAGCTGTCTGATAGAATAAGGATATATCAGCACTGAGCAGTATGGTGTACATACATGCATAATGCAGAAAGCAAAGGGTGGAAAATTCTTTATTAAAAAACTGTTCCAAACTACTTTATTTGTAAACATACATGCAATGCTGTAAGAAAGGGATTTTAGCTGCTGCCCATAGCCACCAAGATACATTTTATGGGGAAAAGGAAAGACACTAATCTTAACCTGGCTGAAAGTATCTCTCAGCTATCACTATATAAATTAATTAGCATCTAGTCGCCGGTTAATCTGGAAGTTTAGAAAATCCCCAAAAAGGCTGTTGCAAAGTGATGTAACCCTGGCCTGTAGAGGAGTACTCTGTTGGCTCTGAAGCCTATCTATGTTACAAGCATGGCATCCTAACACATGTGCTGCGGTGAGATAGGCATAATCGTGTTTTCACCAGCTTCTGATCTTCTCTTCTTTCTACACCTAAAAAAACATTCACAACCTGTTTTGGACTGATGGAGTGATAGCATTTTTTTTTTTTTTATCTTTTTGCTTTCCATTTTGCATTTTTTAACTTTTTCCAAGCAGCATTAAAAAGGACATTTTACAAGGCTTAAAGTTACATTGGTACACTCTCCAGGCATTGCCATCTGTTGTACAGGAGTAAAGTAGAGCTTCATGAATCCTTATAAAGTCAATGAGTTGTCCTTATACAGTCTGTCATTATCAGTACTGACTGGATAGTATTAGACTGTGGACGGACACCCTTTCTCCAATTTGTCAGTTAAGGCTCTGTTCACACTGACATTGGAGGCTCCATTGAAAGAATGCATTGCTATTCTTCCTGACTAAATGACAGACATTATGACAAGATTTAACATACTCTATTATAGGTCAATAAGGTCTGTCAGCACCACTGATGTCTGTTGTGTAATGCATCTGGTCATTTCTGAGTTTTCTGCTCCTATGATGCAAAACACAAAAAGCTTGACAGTAGTGTGAACTGAGCTAATGAATAACAGAGGAATGGTAAAACATAGCTTTCTTATGCTCCAGAATTGTCATATTATAGAGAGTATGATAATTGACTAAAACAGACAATAAAGCCAACAGTTCCTCTTTAAGCACCAAGCAATCCAATCTCAACACCAGGGGAAGCTGCAATTAGTCACACTTTTCTCCTGCAATTGAGGAATGTGGTATTACATGGCCCCAAATCAAAGAGAAGGGGAACCATGTAATATATGGTCCAGCTAAGTCCTCAGGAATGAGAAGAGCTCTTTATAGCAATTGGCTCTTAGGGCACGTCCCCATGGCACGGGTTTGTGGACGGTTTTTCAGACGGTTTGCAGTCCGTCTGAAAAACCGTCCGCAAACGAGCATAACGGGCTTCTATGGAAAACTCGTGCAGCAGTCCCCACTGCATGGGTTTTTGAAACCGCCGGCCACCCAAAAAACATTGTACATGCACATTCTTCCGTCCGGTTTTCGGACAGAATATGAACATGACAACGTGAAGGGGGAGGGCTTTTCTCTGCTCATCGCGGAGAAAAGCCACCCCCCCCCCCGACGCCCCTGGGGACGGCACACAAACCGGACAAATACCGGTCTGTTAAACCGACCGGTATTTGTCCGTTGCCGTGTAAACGGGCCCTTAAGAGGGGCCATGAGCAGAGCCCCCCCAAAACCACCACACCGACCTGTGGTGTTCTTATGACCAAGCAGATAGTGGCTGTGACTAACAAATTAATAACTGAACGGTGTTTCCTTTTCAGTGTATTTTGATATGAAATTATATTGAAAGTAATGGATAAAGATGAAAAGGTTTATGATACAAAACTATATTTTTGACTCTGGGGAAATTACCATATGACCGTTGAATAATTTGTTGTAAAATATTGCATACATATTAATAATAAATCTTAACGATAAAACTTTTAGTCATGCAGATTAACTAATGAATGTTTCCCTATGTAATACCATTGTGCTCTGCACAAAACATAGGCCTTCATACCGTATTATGGAGGCAGATATACTTTTAAAGGGATCAACCTTTTCCAGAAAGGAAGAGTGCACTGTAGATATACATAAATGATGTGCTGTGTCTTGGGGAATACCTATGTGATCTTAAAGCTAGAAAATTAGCTACCATGCTTGACTCCATAACCTTCCAATGCCTTTTATTTTGATATTACATATAACATAATGCATCCAAAATAAAACAACTTTGTAAATACTTTTATTCATTCAGAACTGTTTTGTGTATACAGCTCCTATGCAAAGCAATGTTTCTCCAATGCTGCAAACTACAAACCCTATGTATAACATGCAGTCATGTATTAATTTCCATTCACACTCGCATCAGGGCATCCATTGGTAAAAGAACCAAGATAAGCTTTGACTCATCTGATTTCAAAGGGATACTAACCCGATGGGGTCTGACTGTTTTGTGTCTGGACTCTGCTATTTTTGACAACAAAAATAATGCTGCAGACTGTGGTCTTCTTGCTGTCGAAAAGCAAAGGAACCCCCAGTGGAAATTGAAAACGTCAATTAAATTAGATTTAGGCCATGTCCCCACGGCACAGTTTTTCAGCCTGTTTTTCAGTTCTCAGTTTTGAAAACCTGCTGCAATCCGGCTGAAAAACTTTTTTACACGGACCTTAATGGAAAATCCTTGCAGCGGTCCCCACTGCACGGATTTTCCGCCGGACGTTTGTTTAGACTGCCGGCCGCCTGAAAAACATAGAACATGTTCATTCTTCCGCACGGTTTTCGGACGGAATATGAACATGTCTATGTGAATGGGGAGGGCTTTTCTCCACAAATCGCAGAGAAAATCCGTCCCCCGGCGGCCGTGTGCACGGCACGAAAACAGGACATATACCGGTCGGATAAACCAACCAGTATTTGTCATGTGAATGGCCCCTTATACCTACAATCTTTTCCTACATTTGATTAACTAGATGGTAAAGGAGGAGGCAGGTGAAAGAGTAACATTTGACTGGAGGACCAAACAGGGTTTGTCTGTATTCTGTAACCATGGAGAGTCAAAGATCTGTGTAGGAGCTGTAGACAGAAAATGGAGAATTATTTTAATCAATAATTATTGTGAACTTGCTTCAATAAAACTATTCTTTACTTACACATCTGCATTTGACTGTATGTTGTTCTTCTGAGAAATCTAGGAATAATTTGACAACTGGACATTACTTTTCATCTTGTCAGAGGGCTGAGTCCTTGCACAGTCTGGCACCATCAGCACTGATTGGACACTGCCAGTGTGTAGAGACATCACCTTACAAACTGACCATTCATAAGGTGCTTGGAGGAATAACAGAGGAACAAGGCAGAGATCTCAGAAGATATGTTGCAGCACCGTTTGGATTGAGGGAATGCAATTATTTTCTTAACAGACATGTCAGGATGGGTCCTATTTAATAATTTTGCCATCACAGTAGGAGGCTTCCAGGTACTAGGATGCTCCTCTGTACTGTGAGCCATACCCTACTCCTGTGCTACTCCATAACTTGGTAAATTTACCATTTAGGACGTAACTATAGCCATAGCAGCCATAGCGAATGCTATGGGGCCCAGAGGTTGAAGGGGCCCACATAGGTAAAAGAACATTGTTCCTTTTTGTAGGGAATGAGTAGTTGCCGTTTTACTATTACATAGCTCAAGTATTTGACTAGGTGCACACAGCATAGGGCAAAATACGTCAGAAAGCCAATGACATTTTGTCCTATGAAGGACCGCGGCTTTTGGCACTGATTTCCGCACAAAACGCGGTCAGTTTTGGTTTTTACAATTGAATGTATGGGAATCTGGCGACAAACCACAGGACTTCTGCGGAATATGCAACATGTGGGGGTTAAAAACCAATAGTCTATACAGCACGGGTTGTTCAGTGCTGTCTATGCAACACAGTGTACCGTCGGATTTCAGTATTTTGAAACCACAGAGAATCCGACGGTATTTCTGTGCTGTGTAGACATAGCCTTTAGGTTCCCTAATATGTGGCGGTATAATTTATACCTTTAATTATTGCTACTTATGCTGCTATTTTAGTTTATCGTCATTAGGTGGTGGGACCCCATCCCATTTTGTTTTAGGACCTATGAATTCTAGTTATGCCCCTGTTTAGGACATTAGAAAAATTTTATTATTAACCATATAGGACTCTTTATACCAGTCATACTTGCTATTTCCCATCTATACTGGGTACAACTTACAAAATGGCTATAAGGGGATGCTCTGATTTCATGCAAGTAGGGCTGTCTCCATTTGGATCCCTGGCAACATAGTCAAAGTGGAGCTATATCCTACCCTCAGCTTGAGCATGTTAATGCAGATCCCCATTGGCTATGGCATTTGCCTAGCTTGTCATGGTGCTGATGACAGACCTAAAGTATATGTAAGTTGGTACCTTTCATTAAAAGAGTGTTTCCACCATAGAGTTTGATGGCATATCACTAGGATATGCCATCAAAGTCGGAATCGGGCCCTCAAAAGTTATACCTCTCCTTTCTGTTCTAGGGGAGTGCCAAGCACTTCTGAGTACACCACTCGGCTGTACTCGGAACTCCCATAGAACACAATGGAGAGCTGTGCTCGTATATGTCCGGCTCTTCATTCTGAGACGTAACTCAGAGGTAGGATCTAGGGATATGCCATTAAACGCTGTTGGAAACCCCCTTTTAACTAATGAATAACAATTAAAACAATTAAAACAATTAAAAAAATTATATATATATAGCCCAGGTGTTTAGGGATAATAACACCCAAATCCTAGACCTGCACATTTACTTTATCTATCAGTAACAAGATGAGCTGCATGGCATTCCCTTGGTAAGTGCCCCCTGGATTACCCACATGTCCATTCTCCATTTTTAGAGTGACAAAGGAGATTTGGGTAATTTTTAGAGTGGAAAAATGGTCATTTCAAGGTGAGTATCCAGTCCTTTCCCTTCTTTTGCACTGTCTCCGCCCTTGTATTCCCACCTTTATGGCCACTAAGACTACACTAGAAAAGGAGAGCACAGAGTTTTGTTATTTATTTATTTGGGACGCAGCCATCTGTCCCTTTTTTGTCACCAGATCGGTTTCCCTCCTCTCCCTGTGAACATGGATTACTGATGACCTAAAGGCAAATCTGTTGCAGGGGTTGGGATGAGACAGACTGAATAACAAAGGATAAAAGTGTGTCATATCCTTCTTTGCTTATGAAGGGCCATCCTGACACTTTGCAGAGAGTTCTCTCCATGGAGACTGCTATGAATTATTAAGGATATAATAATATGTATCATATGGTATAGTTATTACAACTGTGCCTATAGACTACTAAAATTTATTCTAGTATTCACATTATTACTTACTATTATCTTCTGGTTTTCATATAACTATATAGAAGCAACATATTCTTCTGTACTGTACAGTACAGAGCATCCATTATAGCCACAGTGGCACCTTCACAGCCACAGTGCTACCATCATACCTACAGTACATGCAGCATAGCTACAATACCCCATTTACACCTACAATACCAGTATCACAGTACACACAGCACAGACACAGTGTAGCTATAGTGCCGCCTCTATCACAGCCACCGTGCCACCTTCACAGCCTCATTATACCCACAGTACATGCAGCATAGCTACAATACCCCCTTCACACCTACAATACCAGTATCACAGTACACACAGCATGGTCACAGTCTAACTATAGTGCCGCCTCTATCACAGCCACAGTGCTACCTTCACAGTTATATTGCTATGCGCACGCCTCCCTAATCACTGCTTTAAATGCTTCTATAATCAAAACACTCTCAATTTTACCATGGTGTCCCTTGCACAGCAACAGTGTCAGTGGTGCATCCATTGTGTGCCCTTATCAGCCACAGTGTCCTCCCCAGTTAAAGGGGTTGTCTGGTTCCTCTGGTTTTCTCAATGGGAAAAAAACCCATAAAACCTATACTGATCTTCCCCCACGCCTCTGTTCCACTGTTGGGTCTCTCTTATTTTCTCTTTACCATATTTTTCTTCTAAATGGAGAGATCACCGCTGCTGTCTGTGATTGGCACAGGCCTCTCCATACCACACAGCACAGAAGAGCGGAGCTCCCCACCGAGAAGTAAGCAGCGGCCCATGACCATTGCAGCCAGGTAGCGGCCACAACGGTGACGTCCCTATCTGGGGGTAATAGAAAAGAAACAGAAGGCCAGAGAGACCCAGCACTGGAGCGGGAGAAGGTAAGTATATGTGTTATGTTTCTTTCACTGGGCCAGCAGGAGCTTTGCACTTACCCCTTTATAGTGCCTCCCAGGGTATATTCATACTGCGTTTGTTAAATACATCTTTGGGTACGTTTTATGTACTGAAAAATGGACCCCAATTCGTATTTAACAACGTTAAAGTGGGATTAGATTGATTTCAGTGTAAAATACATATCATCATTCAGACGATGTGTGTTTTACATACTTTTTTGCATTACATTAAGGGTCACATGTACAGGGCCGGAATGGGACTCAGAAGCAGTCCCACCAGCCCACATAGGCGGGCGGGCAGGCACCAAGGGAGGGACGTGGGCAGATGGGCATGCAACAACGGAGGTACGTAGGCAGACAGAGGTACGTAGGCGGGCGGGCAGGCAGGCACCAAGGGAGGTACGTAGGCGGGCGGGCACCAAGGGAGGTACGTAGGCAGGCGGGCACCAAGGGAGGGATGTGGGTGGGCGGGCAGGCACAAAGGGACACAATCAGGGACACATGTACGCTGCCACTATACCAACGCTGATATAACCTACAACACCGCCATATAGAGACCACATAGTGGTCCGACAGCAGCTCAGGTCACATCACATTACAGTGAATACAGCACTGATCCAGTATAGAAGTAACATAACCCCTGACATCAGGGACTCACCGGAGACGTCCTATCTGATGAGTGTTCTTTTCCCTTCTCTTCTGCATCTGTTCCACACCGCCATGATGACTTGTCCCGGCCACCACTCATTCCTGCAGAAATTACACACAAATATCTTAGAATCCTCAATTTTCCAGCATCTCTTTACCTATTCCCACCTCTGTACAAACTTCCCAGGGGTGGGAGAGCGGGTACAAGCCATAACTTAGAGGCCTGGTATCCTAAGGCCTCGTTCACATGGCTTATTTGGGCACGGATTGGCGCCGTACTCTGCGCCGGATTTGCGCTGCAGTTCGGCGCCAATCCGTCCCTGTCATTACGGTAATCCACTGCTCTCATAGAGAACAGTGGATTCCGTCGCTCCTCCCCGCTCGGCGAATCCGCTGCGGGGGGAGAAAGTGGCATGAACATTATTTACGGCGCGTACGCGCCGTAAACAATGCATTGTCTATGGGGCCGGGAGCGGCGCCCCCGCCGCGCTCCGGCCCCGCCCCCGCCCCGCCCCTTATTTACGGCGGATTTGTGAGCTCAATACGGCTCACAAATCCATCGGGAATAAGCCGTGTGAACACGGCCTAAGGGGTTGGAGGGTGGGGAGAGAACTGAATCTTGGAGATAATGCAACAACTATGGGCTGCTCCCCTCACAATTATATTACCAGGTAGGTAGGCAAGACCCTAGGTAGGTAGGCAAGGCCCCAGGCTGTAGGTAGGTGGTTTCCCCCAGTTAGGTAAGCTGTAGGTAGTTAGGGTCCCCTTTATATAGGCTGCAAGCAGTTAGGGGCCTCCTTTAGCTAGTGTGCGGGAAATAAGCCCCCCTTTAGCTAGTGTGCAGGAAGTAAGGGCCCACTTTAGTTTGTAGGTAGTAAGGGCCCCCTGTAGGTAGCCAGGGCCCCTTCATAGTAGTCAGGGCCCCCTCTGAGTGGTCAGGGCCCCCTTTAGATAGCCAGGGCCCGCTCTGAGTAGCCAGGGCCCCCTCTGAGGAGCCAGAGCCCCCTCTGAGTAGCCAGAGCCCCCTCTTGTAGCCAGGGCCCCCTCTTGTAGCCAGGGCCCCCTTTAGTAGTCAGGGCCCCCTCTAGTAGTTCAGGGCCCCCTCTTGTAGTCAGGGCCCCCTTTAGAAGTCAGGGCCCCCTCTGGTAGCCAGGGCCCCCTTTTGTAGTCAGGGCCCCTTTAGTAGTCAGGGCCCCCTCTGAGTAGTCAGGGCCCCCTCTTAGTAGTCAGGGCCCCCTCTTAGTTGTCAGGGCCCCCTCTGAGTAGTCAGGGCCCCCTCTTAGTAGCCAGGGCCCCCTCTGAGTAGCCAGGGCCTCATTTAGTAGTTCAGGGCCCCCTCTTGTAGTCAGGGCCCCCTCTTGTAGCCAGGGCCCCCTTTAGTAGCCAGGCCCCCCTCTTTTAGGCAGGGCCCCCTCTTGTAGGCAGGGTCCCCTCTGAGTAGCCAGGGCCCCCTCTTGTAGCCAGGGCCCCCTCTGTGTAGCCAGGGCCCCCTTTAGTAGTTCAGGGCCCCCACTTGTAGTCAGGGCCCCCCTTTAGTAGTCAGGGCCCCCCTTTAGTAGTCAGGGCCCCCTCTTGTAGTCAGGGCCCCCCTTTAGTATTTCTGGGCCCCCTCTGGTAGCCAGGGCCCCCTTTAGTAGCCAGGGCCCCCTCTTGTAGCCAGGGCCCCCTCTGAGTAGCCAGGCCCCCCTTTAGAAGTCAGGGCCCCCTTTAGTAGTTCAGGGCCCCCTCTTGTAGTCAGGGCCCCCTCTTGTAGTCAGGGCCCCCCTCTTGTAGTCAGGGCCCCCTCTTGTAGCCAGGGCCCCCTTTAGTAGTTCAGGGCCCCCTTTAGTAGTTCAGGGCCCCCTTTAGTAGTTCAGGGCCCCGCCAGGGCCCACTCTTGTAGCCAGGGCCCCCTCTTGTAGTCAGGGCCCCCTCTTGTAGTCAGGGCCCCCTCTTGTAGTCAGGGCCCCCTCTTGTAGTCAGGGCCCCCTCTTGTAGTCAGGGCCCCCCTCTTGTAGTCAGTGCCCCCTCTTGTAGTCAGGGCCCCCTCTTGTAGTCAGGGCCCCCCTTTAGAAGTCAGGGCCCCTCTTGTAGCCAGGGCCCCCTTTAGTAGTCAGAGCCCCCTCTTGTAGTCAGGGCCCCCCTTTAGAAGTCAGGGCCCCCTCTTGTAGCCAGGGCCCCCTTTATGTAGTTAAAAAAATAAACAAACTACCACTTACCTGGCTCCGGCTCCTGCTCCGGCCGCTCCGAGCTCCCCGCCATCTCCTGCAGTCCTGCCTAGGTGGCGCGGTGAAGTGACGTCACCGCGCCGCCTACGTCACTAGTATGGGCCGGCGCCCGGCAGGCTCAAGGCCTAACGACCTTCAGCCTGCCAGGGAGATCAGCGGAGCGCAGCGCTAGTGGCGCTGTGCTCCGCTGACACCACCGCGCAGTCCCGGGAGCCGGGGACATTAGTCCCCAACTCCCGGGCCGGTCTCTGAGCACTCGGGCCCAGGGGCTCAGAGACCGGATGCGGCGGCCGGGCCCCGGGGAGCGAGGCACTGCCTCCGGGGCCTGCAGGAGCTCGGGGGGGTGGGGTAGGGAGAGGGCGTTCGGGCGGCCCACATATGATCCGGCTCCGCGGCCCGCCGGGCAGGTTCTCAGTCCGGGCCTGCACATGTATGAACCTGTTTAGGTCTAAAACTCACTTTTTTGCCCTTAGGTTACTATGGGCAAAAGAGTGAATTTTAGACCTAAACAGTTTCATACATGTGGACCTTAATGTGTTCAAAAAAGTGAGATGTCCATTCTTGATCCGTTTAATGCATTGAAAAGTCCATAGAAACAATAGAGATATGTTTCTGCAGTCCAGAAAATGTACCATACTTTTTGAATGCATTTGACGCAATACGTTTTACGTATTGCAAAAACGTATCCAAGACACCGTCTGCACATACCCTTACTGTCAGGCCCAGTTGATAGCCGTCTTTACATTTTTGGATAGTCAGTAAAATAGTGGACTTTTTTCCAGTATCTGACAATAAAAATGGATGCGACTCTGACACTATTGGTACATGAGAGAGAGAGCTAGAACTATTTCTTTAACTCTTCTGTTAGTCTGAACAGTCACACATCACGTTTCTGTGAACAAGAAGTGACTGTCTCTCTTATGATTTAGGACACTTCCGGACAATCAGAGAGCATAGACAAGTTTGACTCATGTCACTCCCGGTGCCCAATGTGACTCAAAATCTAATATCCCTGCTACATACACACACTAGAGCCAATTTGTAAGGAAGCCAGTTCAGCTTTGAGCATAATGTTTGAGTGTGGGAGGAAGTCTAAGCAACTTTGGTGAGAACATATAAACCCCATGCAGATGTTCCTCTCAGATTCACATCCCTGTCCCCAGTACTTCTGAGCCAAACACTGAGCCACCATGCTGCCTGACCTATATAGGCTACATTGGTGATAACTACACTCACCGGCCACTTTATTAGGTACACCTGTCCAACTGCTCGTTAACACTTAATTTCTAATCAGCCAATCACATGGCGGCAACTCAGTGCATTTAGGCATGTAGACATGGTCAAGACAATCTCCTGCAGTTCAAACCGAGAATCAGTATGGGGAAGAAAGGTGATTTGAGTGCCTTTGAACGTGGCATGGTTGTTGGTGCCAGAAGGGCTGGTCTGAGTATTTCAGAAACTGCTGATCTCCTGGGATTTTCACGCACAACCATCTCTAGGGTTTACAGAGAATGGTCCGAAAAAGAAAAAACATCCAGTGAGCGGCAGTTCTGTGGGCGGAAATGCCTTGTTGATGCCAGAGGTCAAAGGAGAATGGGCAGACTGGTTCGAGCTGATAGAAAGGCAACAGTGACTCAAATAGCCACCCGTTACAACCAAGGTAGGCAGAAGAGCATCTCTGAACGCACAGTACGGCGAACTTTGAGGCAGATGGGCTACAGCAGCAGAAGACCACACCGGGTGCCACTCCTTTCAGCTAAGAACAGGAAACTGAGGCTCCAATTTGCCCAAGCTCATCGAAATTAAACAGTAGAAGATTGGAAAAACGTTGCCTGGTCTGATGAGTCTCGATTTCTGCTGCGACATTCGGATGGTAGGGTCAGAATTTGGCGTCAACAACATGAAAGCATGGATCCATCCTGCCTTGTATCAACGGTTCAGGCTGGTGGTGGTGGTGTCATGGTGTGGGGAATATTTTCTTGGCACTCTTTGGGCCCCTTGGTACCAATTAAGCATCGTTGCAACACCTTGTGGAATCTATGCCACGAAGAATTGAGGCAGTTCTGAAGGCAAAAGGGGGTCCAACCCGTTACTAGCATGGTGTACCTAATAAAGTGGCCGGTGAGTGTATATATTGCACTAGAGAGTTTGGTGCCTTTAGGTGACATGCTCTACTGTAACTTGCTATACATGGTCAGTTGGGTTCCATTGCATAGCCTAATGTCACCAAGCCCAATACTATGATGTAACTTAGCAGATCAAATCGTCTGTAACAGAAACCTAGAAAAGGAGAGGATGTAGCAAAGATATAAGTAGACTTCCATTGAGCAGTAGCTGAGCAGGTGTAACAGCTGCTTCTCAGAACCAGAATGACACCTGTTAAGATTACTTATGTGTTCTTAGATGGCTGAGCGACTAGTCCAATCCTTGACCTACAGATCTTTGGCCATGTTCACACGGCTTAAAATTGGACGTATTTCAGTCCGTAATTACGTGCCGGAGTGCGCAAATTACGGCTGGAATAAGTGCCAGTCATTACGGTAATCCACAGCTCACATAGAGAACTGTGGATTACGTCTCCACTCCCTGCTCGGCGAATACGACAAGGGGGGAGAAAGTGACATGTGAATTACCAGCGGCGTATATGTGCTGCTGGTAATGCAAGTCTATGGGCCGGCGAAGTGCCGGCCCCCCGCTCACTCCCCCGCTCCCGCCCCGCCCCCGTCCACACGGCGTAATTGCGAGGCGTAATTACGCCCTGCAAATACACCGTGTGAACCTAGCCTTTGAAGAGACAGAGCAAGGGGGCAAGGGAGTTGTTTTAGTCAAACTGGGCGGTTATCCCTCTCCTTTCGTCATTGTTTTTGTATACTGTATTGGAGAGGCAGTTGATCTCAGAATTCACTGTCTCTTGATAGGTAATGCGATGTCATACAGGCCTGGTTAGCAAAGGTGATTTGGCCTTTAGTAAAGTAGCTCCTGATGGATCTTTTGAATCACTTCTAGGGTTCCCACCCTGCGTTCTCTGACCTTGGCTCAGTTAGGAGCAGAAAACATGTCTGGAGAGACAGGAGTCAGCCTTTCGGATGCAGTGACCACTCCAAGTCTATGGGGGCAAAGACAGTTGAGCGCTGCATTCGGTGACCTCTGTCAATCCAATAGAACTTGAATTGCTTGGTAGAGCGCATGCACGACCTCTGCTACATTTAAATATTCATGACTTCTAAATACCAGAGAGGAAGAATGAGGGATTGAGGGCTCTTATTTAGTGACTCTGGGGGTCCAGAGATATCCTGAGGATAACTGATATAGGTTAAAGATTTATGCCTTTATTCTGAAACCTTTCACAAGTGTAGCATCCCAAAAGGACTGGCGCCTTGTATACCTGGAGGTTCATAATAACACCACTCTCATCTGACCCCAGTTTTAGATAGGTCATCATGTTAAAGGGGTTAGTATTTCCAGGATAAGAAAACATGGCTGCTTTCTTTCAAAATAGCGCCACCTATGTCACAGCATGTGCCTGGTATTGCAGTTTAGCTCCAATTAAGTGAATGGGGCTCAGCTGCCATACCAGAAAAATCCGGTGACAAAGGTGGTGCTGTTTTTTAAAGAAAGCAGCTACGTGTTTTCTGGACAACCCCTTTAATGTCTTGGAGAAACCCTTTTATACTCGTGCAACTTTCTGACGGGGAGAAAGACACATTTTCACCATCTTCATTGGACCCTTCATAACCCATCATTCGTATTGGAATATTTTAGCACGTATTTCAATCTATTTTGCAGCAAAGGATCTTGAAGTGAACAATTCTGGATCCCTACTTATAGCAATCTGAAGTCTCTGGTCATTTATATTTTTGACTGTAAAAAATGGGGATCTACGTATTTGGTATTTTGGCCATATAAGAACATCATCGTACCAAATCACACCATTTAAATTGACAGAAGTCCCAGCGTGTTGCCATAGCAACTACAGTGATTTGCATCAACTAAGGAACTGGCATAAAACTCAGTGGAGAGGGAAATCAGCGAGCGGCGCACAGAATATAGAGTGTGGAGGACTACTTGTGCATGTTATTACACACATTTATACATTATGGCTTTTTTAACGTGTTTAAAATCTTATGGTTTCTTTAATGCACCCAATACTATATATGAGAAGGTGATTACATGTACTGCTTTATTCTTTGGAAATCTTCATGGACTTCTCGCCACCCAACTGCAGGAGGCCATCAGTAATGGCTACTATTTGTGGCTACCCTTTTACATAGCAGTTTATTTTTGACGTCAGCAGTATACCCACAGATGAGCACAGCCAGCAAGGGGCATCTGTGGCCCCCGGGTCCTATAGAACTGGTCACAGAGCACGTCCCACATTAATATGACTATATCTCGTATGCCATTGGCCTTATATTGTATGGTGCCCTGTGCAGTACATTTTGTTGCCTCTTCTCACCCTCAATATAGTATACAGTCATATAGCGCACAAATAAATCATATCATACTGTGCTTAATTATAACCAACATACAATGGGTGTCATACGTTAGCCAAGTTACACTCACACACCGTTGTCTTGGCAATGATGCTATACAGTACTACAGCTACCATATTGCACAAATAAAGTACCTCAATCAGACACAACATTTAAAGGGGTTTTCCCCGGCCCCAAATTAACTTATACTCACTCCTCCCACTGGTGCCGTTCCAGTGCCACCAAAGCTCCATTGTCCCCCACCAGTTTACTTGACCATGAGCCTATTTATGGCCTTAGTGGTCACTGCTCGCATGTATTGCATGTGACTCCTATGGCCAGTGATTGGCGCATAGTTATGCTGATTGATAAGCGGGGGACACCAGAGCCTGGCAATGCTGGAATGGTGGTAGCGGGACAGGTAAGTACAGGTTAATTTTTATTTTAAAGCAGTGAGACATGATAGGGCATTTTTTAATTTGACATCCCCTTCAAATCACTAATAGGTGAATGACACTGAATATCACATGGCAATGGCGCCTACCAAGAGATGAGACATAGCAAGCAGCAAGTGAACCATCATTTTTGGAGTTGAGGTGTTGGAAGCAAGAAAAATAGGCAATGAAAGGATCTGGACGACAACTTTGACAAAGGGAAAATTGTGATAGCTGGATGACTGGGGCAGTGTCTTTATGATATAAAACAGCAGATCTTGTGGAGTGTATGCAGTGGATACTAAGGGCGACATGTATGAACGGGTCTGTGCCAGAAGTCTGGCATCTTTTCAGCTTGACATCTAGCGCACCCTGTTCGCTATAGTTTAAAATTGCCCGTACGGCAATATCAGGCGCATTATAGACCGCCCGCGCCACTTTGTAATGCGCCTGATATCGGGGGGCGTGCAGAAACTATAGATTTATAGCTTCAATATGGCAATTCAAGACGCATTACTGCTGGGATAGGTAAACCACTTTCAAAGTGGTTTACCTGAGCCAGAATTGACGTTTATGTGCTAGAATGCATCTGATTTATGACTTGCAGTAGGGCGGGTTCTTAAATCAGCCGCATTCTACACTTTTAATATGCACATAAAAAATGGCGTCTAAGTGCCATTAATCATACATGTCTCCCTAAGTGTAAAAAGTGGTCTAAGGAAGGATATCCAGTGATGTGGTTTTAGGGTGAATAGAGCCCTAAGCTCATTGATGCATTTGTAGAGTGAAGGCTAGCTTACATGGTCCAATCCAATAGAAAAGCTTTTTTAGCCACTCTTCACTATTAATGGCTGGGACCATCCATGTCCCATTCTGTAGATCAGTGAAGGTCAAATATCTCTGTTATTTGTGATTCATATTCTATGTTGCAGATAAACACATTTACTTTATGTCCAATTTGGGTAAACTGCCTAAGAATGAAGCCTTTCATAGGCACAGCTGGTGGATGGGAGTCTGGCTTCTCTAACCTGTGTGGACCTGCAGCATTGTATGGCCCCTACTTGAATGATTGACATGATAAGATCACGTCCTCTAGAACAGGAACAACTCAGGGACTCTGGCTCATAGAGGGGGCAATGAGTGAGGAACCCTCTGTAAAATTTCCATTTGACCTATAGGTAAAATAGAAATCAGCTGTCCAGATGGAGCAACTCTGCCTATAGTACCCAATGAGTAAACTAGTGGTGACAACATAGATAAGACATACAAGAATTTATTACAAATAGTGTAAAAAGGAGTTGTCCATAGCGACCCACAACGTTCCCTAAATAATAAAAGCAGCAATCTCATTGGTTGCTATGTGCAACTCCTCCACTATAGGTGCTGTATGGTGCATAAATAGGCAAAATCTTTACATTAATGTGATATTATGCCGGATATATCCTTCTGATTAGTGCTGCTTCAGTAATTTCAAGGCACCATGGAGCTGAAGCATCTGGCCCAACTATCAGTTCCTGGCTTGGAGTATATTAGCAAGGTGCTTTTTTTTTATTTTTTTGGGCCCTGACAGGAGTACTACCCATGCTGCCCTGATGGTGCGCCTGCTTATGAAGTTGCATGATCCCTTATATTGACATGCAGTTTTATGTGACTGTGATATTGCAATCACAATAATTATTTATGTAATTTTCCCTATTCAGTTTTATACAATTACATTTTTTACATGGTATCAAAACATAATTTTAATATTTCTACCTTCCATCTATATATGCAAAATTTCATGTGACGCAAAATCTTTTGGTGTGAAATTTTGCTATGGGATTTCAATCAAGATAGTTGACTGCTAAGTGCCCAGCTGCTATTACCCCTAGCAAAGAGCTGATCTTACCAAAGAAAGCCACAGCCGCTGCAGAGGAAACATAGCATTATATGGAGGCCATGCAGAAGATTTTGTAATGTATGGATGGTTTGAGGTTACAAAAATCATCAGATTTTTTGTGCCTTAACCCGTAGAGCAGTGATGGCGAACCTTTTAGAGACCGAGTGCCCAAACTGCAATTGAAAATCACCTTATTTATTGCAAAGTGCCAACACGGCAATTTAACCTGAATACTGTGGTTTTGAACGCATGGAGATGTCGGCGCGAAGCAGGAAGGTGACGTCAAGAGGCGGGGCTGCAGAACAGTTAATACGAGGGTTGTGACAGCCGCTCAGGATATTGTTTGCAGTGCGGCCATAGCATCCTTCATACTGACAGGGCGGCCTTCAGAAATTTCAGGGCCCCATACAGCAGAAGTGTTTGGGCCTTCTCCCCCCCTTGCATACCCTGCCTCCTCCCACTATATTTCTATCACACAGTGACTTTATAGTGGCAGGTACCAGTGCACACAGTGCAGTTACATTTAGTGACTCACAGGTGATGTCTTGTCTATTGAGTCATTCACATTCCCTTTTTTTCTCCATTCGGTCCAGACCACCATGATGACTTCTCCCGGCCATAACTCGTCTTTGCAGAATTTACAACACAAACACCTAACTTTTCTATCATTTTCCTAACTGTACCCCCCCCCCCCCCATGTACAAACTCCCCATCCATCATTCCGCAAATAATTACCCCCCTTGGGGTCCTGGTAGTTGGGTAGGGCCCCCTTAAGTAGTTAGTTATATAGGGCTCCAAATAGGTATATAGGCCCCCCAGTAGAACTCTCCTGCTCACTATGCAGGGTCAGTACCACCAGGAAATGATGTATTAATTTTAAAGGCCAGCCTAAGGCCTGCTCTATGTATACATTCTTAGTTGTGGGGATAGGCCCTTCCACCTATAAGGTAGGGCCTCACTGCCTTTAACAGCAATTGCAGGGACCTTGCAAGCCCTTGACTGGTGGGGGAATGTGCCCATCCTTAAAACTAAGAATGTATCTCAGAGACCTTGCTAGGGGCTCAGTGGGGGGCCCTTTACTGGGGCTCAGTTGGGGCCCTTTATTGGGGCCCTTGACAGGGGCTTCAGCAGGGCGGGGCCTCACTGATTTAATATTTCAAACACGATTCCTGACATCCCCCCCGAGCTCAGTAAAAGGGGAGGGTCCGCCGCCGGTCACAGTCCTGCAGTTAGTTTTTAGTATGGAACAGCTCTCGGTACCTGTGCTGTATGTAAAAGTATAGCGATGTGACAAGGACGCCGGGCTCTCTCTCCCACAGCGTGGACCCTTCTTTTTATACTGAAACCAGTGAGTGGGCAACACGGCACACGTGTCAGCAGAGTGTGCCACAGGTTCGCCACCGCGGCCCTAGAGACATATGGCACCCAGGCAGTTTTTATCTTTCATCCTTTATTAAAATAGTCTTTAGCCAGAGAGGTGCCTAGAGCATATATCACCGTACTCCACCATACTGTTTTTAATTATACTTTGTATATTAACATGGCTGTGAGTTTGGACCTCGGGAGCCCTTTGGTAGTTCACACAGCCAATAGAAAACAGGGATAAAGCCAAAGTTGATCATACAAAATTGTGAAATGAATGGGCACCTCAACCAAATATGTACAGTATAAAGGGCAATTTAGCAAGTAAAAAAAATGATTGACATGTATAACTGACAGAATATCACTTAATCAACAAATTACATACACACAAAAGATTTATATAAAAACACTTAAAAAATTCAAAACTACACAGCTCATGAGCTGATAAGGAACCACAGCCACCATACATCAGAAGAGAGTGCAAAATGGTGTCTGTTATTCACAGAGATAGTACTTTTACACAAATAGTCAATACTATAATGTCAATTAAATAACACAAATAAACAATTGATATTTCACCCATTTAATCTATTATGTAAGTGAAGGAATCCCCACCCATATCAACATAAACATATGGCTGCACCCTGATGTATGGTGGCTCTGGTTCCTATTCAGGTTCTGGTATTTTGTATGTTTTTAAGTGTTTTTATATGAATCTGTTAATAAAGTTGTTTTTCATATGTATAAGTGCTGCTGATTATACATGTCAATCTATTCCTTTTTTGAGATTACAGGGAACCAGTCAGGTGATTTTTCTAAACTGTCTAAGGATATGACAGAGGGAGAAAAGCTGAGCTTCCTTGATATATATTTTATATGGTTTGATACTATATTTCTGAGTATAAAGCATAGAAAATATTAAAAGCGAAGCTGAATGTACTATTGACCCCACCCACATACAGTGATTGACAGCTCTGTACTCAATGATGCAAAGAAAACTATCAATCACGGTATGTGGGCGAGGTCAGCAGGGCTCCCTCTGTCTCTTAAAGGGGTTGTCTCACCACATCGATTCACTCTACCTCAGTCCTGTATTCTCTGTTTCATTTTTGAATTCAGGGGCAGTGATAAGCTATGGAGGACAACAGGTCTGTAGCTATAGCGACCAGCACTGGCAGCCTATCAGGAGAGAACGAACAGGTCTGTAGCTATAGCGACCTGAGGAGCTGATGCAGCCCATACAAGAGGGGATATCTCAGAATAGGTAGGACACAGTTAATGAACACATTGCAAAGTGACTTGTTTTTGCAAGATCTTTAACATAAAAAGCTATCCTTGTAGTGAGACAACCCCTTTAAGGCTATGTCTACATGCCATAGAAAAACGATCGTATTTTTAGGATTCTAAAACCGCTGAAAATCCAACCGTTCAGCCAGTCCATAGACTTCAATAGAGAAAATCACCTGTAGTCTACACAGGTAGTTTTTTCTCTGCTCGTTTTCTGGTGCTGGCATATTATACAACATGTTGTATAATAAGCCGGCATTTTGAGTTTTGCTGTCAGTTTCCCATACATTCAGTTGTATGGGCCCACGGTAAAAAAATAAGAACCGTCCGCAGTTTTTGCGCAAAACATGACAAAAACCGCAGTCGTTCATTGGAAAAAAACTGGTGGACTTTCGGAGAGTTTTTGTGCGATGCTGTGTGGATCTAGCCAAAGTCCAGTCAGGATTTACTCTGCCTGTTGCCGCACATGATATGTAAATGATATGTAGCCTCTCTCTCTATCACATCCCGCTCTCAGAAAGGGCAGCATAAACCACCTGACAGGTCCCCTTTACGCATAGTTGCCAACTTTTGAAAATGAAAAAGCAGGAGATATTAGTGGGCGGCGCGCGTAGTGGGCGGCGCGCTATGCGGGGAAAATTTGCATGGCCACGCCCTTCTTGACTGTATGCCACGCCCCTTCAAAAAGCCACACCTACTCCACCTAACTGCATAACGGCTTTGGAAGAAAGCCAGGTAGATGCCCTTATAGCCAGGTAGTAGACCCCCATAACCAGGTTAGTGCCCCTTACAGGCAGGTAGATGCCCTCTCTGTAGCCAGGTAGAGCCAAATTTGTAGCCAGGTAGATGCCCCCTTTGTTAGCCAGGTAGATGCCCCCTGTGTTAGCCAGGTAGATGCCCCCCATTGTTTGCCAGGTAGTGCCCCCATTGATTGCCAGGTAGTGCCCCCCATTGTTTGCCAGGTAGTGCCCCCATTGTTTGCCAGGTAGTGCCCCCATCGTTAGCCAGGTAGTGCCCCCATTGTAGCCAGGTAGTGCCCCCTTTAGTAGCCAGGTAGTGCCGACCATTGTTAGCCAGGTAGTGCCCCCCATCGTTAGCCAGGTAGTGCCCCCCATTGTAGCCAAGTAGTGCCCCCTTTGTTAGCCAGGTAGTGCCCCATTGTTTGCCAGGTAGTGCCCCATTGTAGCCAGGTAGTGCCCCAATTGTAGCCAGGTAGTGCCCCCTTTAGTAGCCAGGTAGTGCCGACCATTGTTAGCCAGGTAGTGCCCCCCATTGTTAGCCAGGTAGTGCCCCCCATTGTAGCCAGGTAGTGCCCCCCATTGTTAGCCAGGTAGTGCCCCCATTGTTTGCCAGGTAGTGCCCCCATTGTTACCCAGGTAGTGCCCCCTCTGTTGCCAGGTATTGCCCCCATTGTAGCCAGGTAGACCCCCGATGGTAGCCAGGTAGACCCCCCATTGTAGCCAGACAGTGCCCCCCTAAAACTAATAAAAATAAAATAAAATCCACTTACCTGACCAGGCTCCTGCACAGCGGCCAGCTCCAGCCGATCTCCTCAGCGTCACAGGGGAAGTGAGTGCAGCCGCGCGTCACTTCCTCTGTGACGCTGACATGCGTGTACGGCGCACAGCGGCGCCGGACATACAGGGAGGAGGCAGGAGGGAGCAATCCTCCTGCCTCCTCCTGCTCAGCGAGACTCCGGGTGGATGAGCGGACCCTGCGCCCGCTTCACCCGCCCGTGGGAACGGACCGGCGGCGCCAGAGTAGCGCACCAGCGCTACTCCGGCGCCGTGGCTATTTAAAGGACCCCCGCCGCCTGCTGGCGGCGGGAGGAATGCCAACTCCCCCGGGAGGGGACCCCAAATAGCGGGACCCCCCCGCCAAAAACGGGAGAGTTGGCATGTATGCCTTTACGCCAAAGTGTTCTGTGCCCCCTTTGTCCACGTCCTCATTTCAGATGCTTAGGCTTCTTCTATTGCATGTCCAGGCTTGGACTGGCCCACAGGGGAAAAGGGGAAACCCCTGGAGGGCCCCTAAGCATGGTAGCCCTAAAGTTGTTTTTTAACTGCATATACATCCTCAGAAAAGGCAAAAAAGCAGAGAAAGAGAGGCCAAAGGCAAGAGGCAGAGTATGGGAGGTTTGTACAGTCAGTTACAGTAGCTGTAGCGTGGGCCCCTAAAATTATCTCCACCAGTGGGCCCAGAAAATGCTCAACTGTTGGGCCCCTAGAGTCAACTCCACCTGTGGGCCCTAGCCACCGCAGTCCAACACTGTGCATGTCTGTTGCATGTGTGTGGTTGTGCTAAACTTGCCTGCCCATGGGGGAATGGAGGTGATAGTTGTTGGTCCAAATGATCATTCATCCAAAACCTGTATAATGCTTATGGCTGCATTGACCTAATGTAAGAAAATTTTGTATAAAAAATACAAGAGCTTGTACTGATCCTCCTATCCCAAGCGTCACACGCCATTTCTAATCCTGCTGTTCCCATATTTGACAGAAGGGTGACTGAGCCCCTCTCCAGCACCAAGGCCCAGGTGCATTATCTATACTTCCATCCCTGCTAACATTCTGATGGCAAAAAAATATTGGATCATTCGTCTTATCAGAAAGACCTGTAAGGCCCCATTCACAACCTGTTTGTGCTTCCTCTTCTTGCTATCCATCAGAATACCGTAAGAAATTTATACCTATGGGTACCATGGCAGGGCTGAGATGGGACCCCACCACCTAATGACAATAAACTAAAATAGCAGCTTAAAGGGGTTGTCTCACTACATTGATTCATCTTATCTCAGTCCTGTTTTCTTCGTTTCATTTTGAATTCAGGGGCGTGTTTACTGGCTTCTACTAGACTGCAGTAGAAGCCAGGTCTGTAGCTATAGCAACCAGCACTGGCAGCCTATCAGGAGAGAACGAACAGGTCTGTAGCTATAGCGACCTGAGGAGCTGATGCAGCCCATACAAGAGGAAATATCTCAGAATAGGTAGGACACTGTTAATGGACACATATTGCAAAGTGACTTGTTTTTGCAAGATCTTTAACATAAAAATCAATCCTTGTAGCGAGACAACCCCTTTAAGTAGCAATAATTAATAAATGGTAGCACCATATATCAGGGAATCCTTAGATTAGTGCTGGAGAGAAGAAAACCACCATATACTTGTTCCCTACTAAAAGGAACAATGCTCTTGATCCTAAGTGGGCCCCCTAAACCTCCAGGCCCCATAGCAGCCATTATGTCTGCCATGTCTGTAGGGTAAGGGCTGATCCCCACGGCAAAGGACAAATACCAGTGCGGACTGCTGCACAGGTTTTCCATAGCGGCCCGGTGTGTTAATTTGCGGCCGGTTTTTCAGACGGTCTGCAGAACCGCAAACAGTCTGAAAAACCGTCCGGAAACCGGTGCCGTGGGGACATGCCCTAAATGTAATCCACATGAAATTGTTTACCCTGTGTCCAGAATCTATATGCTTTGTGTCTTTGACAGAAAAGCATTGTGTACCACGCATTTGTGTTCGATACAGAAACCGTATACATTTGGTAAATGGCAAATGTGGTCCAATTCAAACTATGTTTGCCCTAAAGGTTTCTAAATTTGTATGTATGATATAACATACGGTAGAGATATGGATGAATGATATAACATACAGTAGAGATATGGATGTATGATATAACATACGGTAGAGATATGGATGTATGATATAACATACGGTAGAGATATGGATGTGTGATATAACATACGGTAGAGATATGGATGTATGATATAACATACGGTAAAGATATGAATGAATGATATAACATACGGTAGAGATATGGATGAATGATGTAACATTCGGTAGAGATATGGATGAATGACATAACATACGGTAAAGATATGGATTAATGATATAACATACGTTAGATATATGTATGAATGATATAACATTCGGTAGAGATATGGATGTATGATATAACATACGGTAGAGATATGGATGAATGATATAACATACGGTAGAGATATGGATGTGTGATATAACATACAGTAGAGATATGGATGTATGATATAACATACGGTAGAGATATGGATGTATGATATAACATACGGTAGAGATATGGATGAATGACATAACATACGGTAGAGATATGGATGTATGATATAACATACGGTAGAGATATGGATGAATGATATAACATACGGTAGAGATATGGATGTATGATATAACATACGGTAGAGATATGGATGAATGACATAACATACGGTAGAGATATGGATGAATGAAATAACATTCGGTAGAGATATGGATGTATGATATAACATACAGTAGAGATATGGATGTATGATATAACATACGGTTTAGATATGGACGAATGATATAACATACGGTAGAGATATGGATGTATGATATAACATACGGTAGAGATATGGATGAATGATATAACATACGGTAGAGATATGGATGTATGATATAACATACGGTAGAGATATGGATGAATGATATAACATTCGGTAGAGATATGGATGTATGATATAACATACAGTAGAGATATGGATGAATGACATAAATCATACGGTAGAGATATGGATGAATGATATAACATCGGTAGAGAGATGGATGTATGATATAACATACGGTAGAGATATGGATGTATGTATATATAATAACATACGGTTTAGAATATGGATGAATGATATAACATTCGGTAGAGATATGGATGTATGATATAACATACGGTTTAAACCGGTAGAGATATGAGAATGACATAACATACGGTAGAGATATGGATGAATGATATAACATTCGGTAGAGATATGGATGTATGATATAACATACAGTAGAAATATGGATGTGTGATATAACATACGGTAGAAATATGGATGAGTGATATAACATTCGGTAGAGATATGGATGAATGACATAACAACATACGGTAGAGATATTGATGAATGACATAACATTCGGTAGAGATATGGATGAATGACATAACATTCGGTAGAGATATGGATGAATGATATAACATTCGGTAGAGATATGGATGTATGATATAACATACGGTAGAGATATGGATGAATGATATAACATTCGGTAGAGATATGGATGAATGACATAACATACGGTAGAGATATGGATGAATGACATAACATACGGTAGAGATATGGATGAATGACATAACATACGGTAGAGATATGGATGAATGATATAACATACGGTAGAGATATGGATGTTTGATATAACATACGGTAGAGATATGGATGAATGATATAACATTCGGTAGAGATATGGATGAATGACATAACATACGGTAGAGATATGGATGAATGATATAACATTCGGTAGAGATATGGATGTATGATATAACATACGGTAGAGATATGGATGTATGATATAACATTCGGTAGAGATATGGATGAATGATATAACATTCGGTAGAGATATGGATGTATGATATAACATACGGTAGAGATATGGATGAATGATATAACATTCGGTAGAGATATGGATGAATGATATAACATACGGTAGAGAAATGGATGAATGATATAACATACGGTTTAGATATGGATGTATGATATAACATTCGGTAGAGATATGGATGAATGATATAACATACGGTAGAGATATGGATGTATGATATAACATTCGGTAGAGATATGGATGAATGATATAACATTCGGTAGAGATATGGATGTATGATATAACATACGGTTTAGATATGGATGAATGATATAACATACAGTAGAGATATGGATGTGTGATATAACATACGGTAGAAATATGGATGAGTGATATAACATTCGGTAGAGATATGGATGAATGACATAACAACATACGGTAGAGATATGGATGAATGACATAACATTCGGTAGAGATATGGATGAATGATATAACATTCGGTAGAGATATGGATGTATGATATAACATACGGTAGAGATATGGATGAATGATATAACATTCGGTAGAGATATGGATGTATGACATAACATACGGTAGAGATATGGATGAATGACATAACATACGGTAGAGATATGGATTAATGCTATAACATACCGTAGAGATATGGATGCTTGATATAACATACGGTAGAGATATGGATGAATGATATAACATTCGGTAGAGATATGGATGAATGACATAACATACGGTAGAGATATGGATGAATGATATAACATTCGGTAGAGATATGGATGTATGATATAACATACGGTAGAGATATGGATGTATGATATAACATTCGGTAGAGATATGGATGAATGATATAACATTCGGTAGAGATATGGATGTATGATATAACATTCGGTAGAGATATGGATGTATGATATAACATACGGTAGAGATATGGATGAATGATATAACATTCGGTAGAGATATGGATGAATGATATAACATACGGTAGAGAAATGGATGAATGATATAACATACGGTAGAGATATGGATGTATGATATAACATGCGGTAGAGATATGGATGAATGTTATATCATTCGGTAGAGATATGGATGTATGATATAACATACGGTTTAGATATGGATGAATGATATAACATACGGTAGAGATATGGATGTATGATATAACATTCGGTAGAGATTTGGATGAATGATATAACATACGGTAGAGATTTGGATGTATGATATAACATACGGTAGAGATATGGATGTATGATATAACATACGGTAGAGATATGGATGAATGATATAACATACAGTAGAGATATGGATGAATGATCTAACATAAGGAATAGATAAGGATACATGGCAGAATCAGTTATTTCAGAAACAGTGACACTTTTGTACCAAGGCTGTGTCTGGTATTGCAGCTCCGTTCAATTCACGTGACGAAGCTCAGATTACTTTTTGCTCCATCAGATGTTGTATAGATACTGATTCTCGCTCATAGAAGTGAACGCAGACTAAGGAATCTGATCTTCCAGAACTTAGAACTTCACTGGAATAGTTTGCTGGATGTTACTGTAGTGAGCGACATACTATACCGACTGTGGGTGGTCGTTTTAATCTTGGCTATGCCCTGTAGATGGTGGTCCTACCATAGTGACAATGGAGATTGCATTGGGGATATCCCTGCGTGTCGGATAATTGTGACAAATCTGGGATCTTGGTATCAGTCTCTATTTGTGAAGTGTTAGGACCTAGAGATTGAGGGTTCTGCTCATCCTGACAGCAGTGGTCAGTGACAGCATAGTCCCATTTCCTCCGCACCCCCAACCTCTCCTCTGTGTACACAATGAGAAGGCAGAGGAATAACCTCTCTCTCTTGTCTTTTGTTGTCCTTCCAGCCTATGACTGCTCCAGCTCCCTCCCAGCCTCTTCCTCCTCCTCCTCCCCCCTCTCCTGTATTCATGAGAGTCAGAGAGAGAGAGGAGTAGCCCTAGAGAGCAAGTAGCAAGAAGAAGGAGGAGGAGGAGGGGGGAAGGGTGCAGGACAGGCCACCTCCTGGGCCTCTTTGTGGGAGACACAGAAAGGGGGGGGTTAATGTGGGAGTGAGTGAGAGAGCAAGCAAGCACCCTGCAAGCTCCTGCACTCAGGACTTCTGCAACAACCCATCAGAGGGCCCACAAGCCAGCAGCAAGGCTGGCGTTTGCAGGGGCAGCCATTGTTGCATTGCAAACAAAGAGGGGGGAAAAAAAAGCAGGCTACCCTTCTCCACCTTTCACCCTTCCTGTTCCCCTCAGGCTGCCATTATTACCAGCCCCAGCTAGGCCCTCACACTCCAGCTCCTGGCTGCAGCTCTTACATGACATTTCCCTTTGACCTGGATCCCCATACAGACATGTTTTAGTTCTTTTGGAGTCTTTTTTTTTTTTCTCAGATATCCTTTTGTGCTGTTTCATTTCTTCAGGTGAGTACCTGCCTGCTAGGCTAGAAGCCAGGGGGGAGGACACTTGAAATGCTTGACTATTTTTTCTTGTAGTGTATGTGTTTGATTCTTCTAGTTCACATTTGTGACAGAGGCCTGCAACACATTGCTTGGTATGTAATGTCTTCCAGGCCTCTCTTACAATGAA
Source organism: Phyllomedusa bahiana (assembly GCA_025379985.1). Lineage (NCBI taxonomy): Eukaryota > Metazoa > Chordata > Amphibia > Anura > Hylidae > Phyllomedusa > Phyllomedusa bahiana. The sequence goes on along the minus strand of JAODAL010001706.1, from coordinate 46,641 downwards.
GGAGGTGTTATCATTTTATTTAAAGCGACAGTGCTGGCACAAAGTGGATCTGTGTGGATTTGACATGTTTTATGCCAGTGCTCTTTTACATTGTGACATGTTTGGCTTGTATGCAGAATATACTATGTTTGTTATACATTGAGTGTATTGTTATATAGTGACAGTATGCGTTACCTTGTTTGTATACAGTTGATCTGCCCGGTATGAGCCTGAGTTATGTATTTGTTATGGCAATGATGTTGTGTCACTTTGCTGCCTGGTTTAGAGTTCTCCCTTAAATTGGAATCTTAATTATCCCTTGAACTCCTGGGTCACCCACTATTGGACATTTTATTAACTACTTCAGAGGCAAATAGAGGCTAATCCTGCTGCAAACTTTGTGTCCTAATGAAGTTAACCCTTTCGCCCCCTTTTATGTGGTATCCGGTTGTTGTGTATTGCACCGCCATATGTTCATGACCATGTGTATTGTCACTCATATGCATATTGTCTCCTACAAGTAGGCCAGGCATGAAGTGGTTAAAGAGAGAGCTCAGAGGAAGCTCATGATAGTACCCCCCCTTTTTTTTTTTTGCTTTTCCATCCCATCCCCCTTCCTTTACTGTTGCTTTACAGCTTTGATAATCTCTGCTTGCTAAAACAAATGATTGCTTCAAAGAAAATAAACAGCTGTATCCTGCATGAAAACATGGATACATTATAAATGGCTATATTATGATAGATACCTGTGTGTTGGAGCCGGGGATGGAGGCTTCATATGTGTTTCTTTACTTGGTATTCTGACCCATTTAGGCTTCCTTCACACAGTATTTTTGTAGGGGTCTTTTTTGCTTGTTTAAAAAAAAAAAAATAATTACTTGTGCATTTTTTTTAATTTTTTTATTTACAACAAGCATTTTCTTTCCTCTTAAAAGAAATGCTAAGAACCCTAAAGAATGAAGAAAAATGCCCCAAATGAAAGCATTGTTTGTGCAGGGTTTAACTTCTCACCATTGGCTTTCAGCTTATGTCTGGCCGCTGTGTTTTCTTGCAAAAACTTTTATGCTGAATTGCTCGGAACAAATTCCCCCCCAAAAAGCTAATTTTTATTCCCTGAAAACACAGTGTGTGAAACCAGAAATACCATATTTTAAGGCTTCTGTTCACATGGTATATTTTTCCTGATGTAGTATGCAGCAGAAATCAAGAGCCATACATTGCCAGTGCTTGGCATTTTTTATGTGGGTTTTGCCTGGTTTCAGGGCCTGCTTTAGCCCTATTCAAAAGGTCCAATCTGTATGCTGGCTCCCAATGCATTCTCCATGCTGAATGTGCACGAAAAGTGTAAAATCTGGGGTTGGTAAAAGTATGCACCGCAGATCACAATGTGGACTACAGCGCAATTTCCCATTAAAAACAATAGGACAAGCAATACACGCGGTCTTCACAAGTGAAAATGATGCCATGTCAACATAGCCTAAACCGGGTAATGGAAACTTGTTGTTTTGCATCTTGTTCTATTTTATATTTGTAGCATTTTTTTATGTTGCTGGGAGAAGCTACTTTTATTCAAATATTTTAGAGCTATATTTGTTCTGCTGTTTTATCAGTAAACACTATTGTTCTATAACGTAATTTATTGCAACTGTATCAGAAAATTTTCACTATTCAGATAATAGGGTAAAAGTCGTAATAAACTATTCCGGTACAATGTGCAATTTAGCAATTAGTTGTCACACGAGAAAATTAGAAGGGTTTTCGAAGACTTAAAAAAAAAAAACCCTTCCACTGTGCTAAAATAGACAACCCATAGTTACCTCTCCCATCACCACTGTCCCAGAGTTCACTCCTGGTCCCTCACTGATGACATCATGTTTGTGGATCATATGATGCTGCTGCCAATCACTGACCTCTGAGGTCACATGCAGAGGCCAGAGATTGGCTGCAGCATCATGTGATCCATGAATACAGTGTCATCAGTGAGGGACCCGAGCTGGCACATGAGTTTTGGCAGTGCTGGAATGGTGGTGATTGGAGAGGTAAATATGGGTTATTGTTCAATTTTAGCCCCGGAGAAAGGAGGATTTTAAGTCTTGGGAAGCCCTTTTACAAACCACTTAAAGGTGTCTTGTGGAGAAAAAGACAATGCCCCTCTAGCTATCAAAAAGCCATGGAACCTGTTTGGATCAGAACCCTAAACCATGCTGAGCACAACCGCTTCATTCAGATACCTGTAATGCTGCCACGTTTTATTGTCTGTATTATTTCCAAAAAAATATGTGCTCAACCACAGGACTAATGACCTGACTAGCAGCATAACATATGAGGCAGTTAAACCAGCCATCCAATGGCAGATGTTAGAATAAGGAAGGTGGTGGCTGGATTTTGACTGCTGGTCCTTTTGTTCATGAGGTGATAAGCCGCCATTAGAGGAGTGTGGCACCGGCTTACCCACACTGTCTGTTTAGAACAAATGCACACTCGTCTGAATTGAGCATGCATGTTTATAGGGAAATTGGTAGAGATGTCATTTAACCAATAGAGGTCTAGTGTGTATGGTCAGCTTTAGACTCTGTGAGCACTATATCTGCTGTTGTATAGTGCCACTGGATGGCATGTTTTTCTCCCTTGGTAAATACCTTTTGGAATACGTTAGTTGATGGATTTTTCTGCAGATTGTTAAACTTGGCAGGTAAAAACTTCATGTATAAAAAGGGAGCCACGTTACAACTCTGCACAACTTGACGGAGTTTTCCCATCTCTGACATTTATGACATATTGATAAAAGGACATAAATGTCTACTTGGTGTGGGTCCCAAAGGTGGGAACGGGTCTCGTTCAGAATGGAGAAGTTTTTGCATTTGGCGAAACTCCCATTGAAATCAATGGAGAGTAACTGTGAAAGTCATCTCTCTGAACGGGGTGTTTCGGGAGACTGTCACCTATTGGACATTTATTGCATATCTTATCGATGAGATTGGACAAAACCTTTTATAATTTGTACGAAACCATAGTATAAACAGGTGCATGAAGCATTATAATATTTAAGAGTTATCAGAAATAAAAAAAACTGCAAATGTCATAAAAATAACTATAAAAACTGTACTTGTCTCTCCAAATTGCCTGGGCCTTCAGTGCAGAAGCTTTGGGAGGAGCTCCAGCATCTGACAGCTATCTAACGTGTTGGGCCTTTCTTATTTACGTTAGAAGGTGACCAGATAAAGTCTTACCTGAATGAAGCCTTAGGCTGTGATCACATATAAACAGGCTCGGACTGGTCCACAAGGGAATAGGGGAAACCCCTGGTGGGCCCCTGAGCATGGTAGACCTGGGGTTGTGTTGTAACTGCATATACATCCGCAAAGAGGCATAGAACGAGGAGCAAAAATCAATAGGCAGAGTATAGGAGGAATGAACCGTCAGGTACAGTAGCGGTGGGGTGGGCCCCGAAAATAAACCCCACCGGTGGGCCCAGAAACAGCTCAACTGGTGGGCCCCTAGAGTCAACTCCACCTGTGGGAACTAAGCAGCCCAGACCGACACTGCATATAAAGGTAATTTAGTGGAGAGGGAGGGGGGGGAACAATTTGCAAAAAATCTGTGCAGCCTAAATATGTGTGAAACAATAAATATGTGAGGGTGTGTTTTCTTTCTTTTTTATTTACTAAAAACACGTTTCTGTGATGCCAACATATATTGTACTATAAAAAGATTGACAGGCTGCATGCTGGTTTATAGGTGCCCTTTTAGTGGTCCATACAATACTTCGCTGTAATACAGCTTTGTGCCTCTGGACTAAGCACACACTTTTTCTTACAAAATCCATGTGAGTTATGCACAAATCTTGCTGTGGGATGGTGGTGGATTTCAGCACTTTGAAGTAACAAATTAGCCACCTGGCTTGTCTATAGGATGCTTCATGCATGACTTGCTATAAGCTAGGTATAAAGATTCCATATTTTTTGTAGAATCCTCAATGAAATTCTACAGCAGATGCTGTAGATGCCCGATCGATGCCCTTTGTTGTGGAAATCCACAGATTTTCACTGCAGATTTAATCTATTGTGAAGTCATTAGCTGGTTAACAGTGTATGTTTATATGACGTGTGAATCTTGCTTTAAAGGCATTGTCCAGTTTCTGTAAAAAAAAATAAAAAAAAAATTGTAAGCTCCTGGTGTCCCATTAAAAAAATAAAAAACATACTCCCCCTTCCTTGGTTCCAGCGCTTGGTCTCTCTGGTCTTATGTTGGCTTCTTTTTTTCCTCCTTCTTCTTACGAATGGGGACATCACTGCAGCTGCTGATTTGGCTTTTGGCGGTCACGTGCTACTCCCTTACATCAGCATTCGGAAGCGAGCAGCTCTGAATGGGGAAGTAAGCAGAGGCACATGACCACTACAGCCAATCAGCGGCTGCAGTGGTGACAAAGAATGAGCAAGTAAACGGAGAGCTGGAGGACGGTGATTGTAGGTGGTGGGTTGTCGGGTGGTTGTTTTTTTTTTCATTTATTTTAAAGTATGGCAAGTAATAATTGAAAATTGACAATTGAGTGGGACAACTTGTAATAGAACACAGACTGAGTAGTAGCAAAGGGACAAAAACTATACCGCATCAGAGTAGTAGTGGTAGATAATCCAGAGAATAGATTTGGAAAATAAGGACTGATGTATCGCAGCGCTGACAGTTCTGAGGAACATTACACTAGAAGTAGGATCTGATCATCAAACCGCACATGCTATGATTCACATCAAAACTGGAAACTGATACACTACATGTGTGATAGGAGAGGAGGAACTGGACGCCCCCTGTAGTAATATTTCAGCCCACTGGCTATAGTTATTAATTGAAGATTTCCTTAATGGTGTTGTCTGGCTTATTTTTAGTTTAGATTTAAAGCTACTATTGTATAAAATACTCCCCGGAGTGTCCCTTGGTCTTGTTTGCTTCCTGCGATTACTGCGGCGAGTCAGTGGCTTCGGCAGTCATGTGCCATTCCCTTGCCATCATGGTTGGAAATTCTTAAAAACCCTTTAAGGCTATGTTCACACGGCTGATTCACGGCGTAATTGCGGGACGGATTTTGCCCGCCATTAAGGCATGTGTACAGGGGCGCCGTCAGCTCACCGGCCCCATAGACTTTCATTATCCACGGCGCGTATCCCGCCGGGATAATGCAGGGGCGTTGCTAGGGTCCTAAAACATCCGGGGCTCGGGCCCTTTGTGTTTTTCCCGCCTCATTGTGAACTGCGGATGTTTTTTTACAGAGAAAAACCTTCTGTTCCTGTCACTAATTTTCTGCACATCCCACACAGATCCCGTCCATCTCCTCACGCAGTCACTGTACAGTAAAATCACCAATGACAATTTACTTTTTCAGACTTCTCACCTTCATATGACAATACCCCTAAACGGTCACCAAATAATCCAACCGATACATGGAGCAAATCTACCAGACAAGTGATTGTGACTAAAAACACTCCTACAAAACCAAGACCCAAAACTATTACTACTTAAGGCTCAAATAATCCTGCCAGACCCTGACCGAACGCGACCCCCACATGTGACTACCAGCTGTACACAGGCTCTGATTACATATACCACCGCCATACAGGGACCATATAGTGGTAGATACTAGTTGTATGTAGACTCTGCAGACATATAAGTGATTACCTGCTGTTACATTTTGTAACTCCACCGGAGATGTCTTTTCTGATCAGCGTCGTTACTTTCTCTTTTCTTCTCCATCCGGTTCACACCTTCATGCTGATTTGCTCCGGCCAATACTCGTCCCTGAGGATTTGGACACAAATATGTTAGAATCCTCACATTTCCAGCAACTCCTTAATTTTAGGTATAGCAGTCCCCTCAGTTAGGTATATAGGGGCACTGAAGCAGTATATGGGGCCACAGGCAGGTATATGGGGGCCACAGGCAGTATATGGGGGCCACAGGCAGTATATGGGGGCACAGGCAGTATATGGGGGCCACAGGCAGTATATGGGGGCCACAGGCAGTATATGGGGGCCACAGGCTGTATATGGGGGCCACAGGCAGTATATGGGGGCACTGAGGCAGAATATAGGGGCACTGAGGCAGAATATAGGGGCACTGAGGCAGGTATATAAGAGCACTGAGGCAGGTATATAGGGGCCACAGGCAGGTATATAGGGTCATTGAGGCAGTATATGGGGGCCACAAGCAGGTATATGGGGGCACTGAGGCAGTATATGGGGGCACTGAGGCAGGTATATGTGGACAACAGGCAGGTATATGGGGACCACAGGCAGGTATATGGGGGCCACAGGCAGGTATATGGGGCCACAGGCAGGTATATGGGGGCCACAGGCAGGTATATGGGGGCACTGAGGCAGTATATAGGAGCACTGAGGCAGGTATATAAGAGCACTGAGGCAGTATATAGGGGCCACAGGCAGGTATAGGGGGGCACAGGCAGGTATAGGGAGGCACAGGCAGTATATAGGGGGCACAGGCAGCATATGGGGCCACAGGCAGGTATATAGGGTCATTGAGGCAGTATATGGGGGCACTGAGGCAGTATATTGGGGCCACAGGCAGGTATATGGGGGCACTGAGGCAGTATATAGGGGCCACAGGCAGGTATATGGGGCCAAAGGCAGTATTTAGGGGGCACAGGCAGTATATGGGGCCACAGGCAGGTATATAGGGTCATTGAGGCAGTATATGGGGGCCACAAGCAGGTATATAAGGGCACTGAGGCAGTATATGGGGGCACTGAGGCAGCATATGGGGGTCACAGGCAGGGATATGGGGGCCACAGGCAGGCATTATAGGGGCACAGGCAGGCATTATAGGGGCACAGGCAGTATATAGGGGCACTGAGGCAGGTAAACGCTATAAAATAACAACATTAATACTCACCTTAACTCCCCCGGCGAGCGCGCTCCGTCCTCTTCTAGCCCGCGCTCCTCCGGCAGTCCTCGGGCGCACGGCCTATGACGCGCTTGTGCGCACGAGGACAGGCAGCGTCGCGATGACGTGATGTCATCGCGACGCTGCCGGCGGAGGCGCACGGGGCGCGGCGGGTCCTCAGCGCTGTGAGGACCCGGCAGCCTCGCGGTGTAGGACCTGCGGGTCCGACACTGTCTGCGGGGCAGAGAGCGAGCGCTCCCTGCCCCGCAGAAGCCCGGGGCTCTGTGTGCGTCCAGCGGACACACATGCAGCTGAACAGCCAGTCGGTGCTCCAGGCCCAGCGCAGAGGCCTGGAGCCCGGGAGATTCGGGGCCCAGGGAGTTTTATTCGGGGCCCGAGCCCCAAATAAAACAGCCTAGCGACGCCCCTGGGATAATGTGCATGTTACTTTCTCCCTGCTCGCCGTATTTCGCGAGCGGAGAGAGGAGATGGAGTCCATAGTTCTCTATGAGAAATGTGGATTACCGTAATGACTGGGATGGATTTCAGCCGTATTTGCGCGCAGTACGGCGTGTAATACAGACTGAAATCCGTCCCAAAATCAGCCGTGTGAACATAGCCTAATTCCTCTGTTTGGTTTGATCAAGGTTTTACCATGGTGGGGACGGGAAGGGGTTTGTGAGTTGGCAGCAAGTTTCACAATTGTGATCTAACTAAACTGCCTAAAGGAAAAATTGGATGTTTTTTGGATTACGAGAAAGTTTTTAAATCTGTTGGAAAACCTCTCGGGCCTGGTTTACATTTGCCTCAGAGGTTATATTCAGATTCTGTAAAAAATGTCAATAGTGCAGCATAAAGTACTATTTTTTTTTTCCTGCTAAAATGACACACTACATCGTAAACCCAACGCACCCCATTCCAGTCAGTAGGGTTTGTCGGACACTGTTGATGTCACCCAAGGAACAATCAGCCGCAACCTCTAAAAACTGGGTTCTGAACAGCTTTGGCGATGTGACCCTCCCTTTAAAAATAAAATATTTTTCTTTTTCTTAAAAGGGATTGGACCGTTATGATTTTTAAGAAAAGCGAGGGGTTGGAACAGGGACTTTTTCACAGCTCCCAGGGTTTGGTGATCATCGTGTGCTGGCTTTATATGTGTTGCAGGTCATAATATACCTTATAAAGCGTTCTTTGACATTTAGAAATGGCTTGAGGACAAATGAATCTTTTGCAACGTAGGCACTAGATCTAAGACTTATGTTTTACAATCTTTCAGGCCTTAGGTCTTGTTAAAGGAAATTAACTCAAGAACCATAGGCCTCCGGCATGCAGAAGAGCAATGTGCACAAAGCCACAATGTCCCGATTTCTAAGCGCTCCGTATGTTGCCATGGTGCTTTTAGGACAGCACGGTTTTCTTCCTTAGTAACTATAGGTTTGTAATTGCCCATCCAATTGGGTGCCATATTGCAGCTCTGTTCGACTATACAAAATCTCTACAGAGTAATAGCATTACCACTATGCATGAGGCTGTTACATGGGTGTAACTATACCCATAGCAGCTGTCATGAGGCTCAGAGGTGAAGGGGGCAGTCCAAGAACATTATGTATTTTTGTAGGGTGAAACAAGTTGGTGGCTTTCTGATGTCTAGATTTTTGGGGGGTTTCTTAAGGCAGTTCAACTGTTTTGGGGGGGCCTGCACATTTGTTTTCCATCTCAATGATGGTCACCATGGCGGAAACTAGGCCAAAGGCGGAAAAGGTTCTGTTGCAGATGTGAACCTAGCATTAGAGATTGTATACTTTTTGCAGAGCCTAAACAAATACTCTCCACTCCACCTGTTTAGAGGATTAAAACCCCAAAAAAGGGCCTTTTTTCACAGGGCTTATTCTGGGGCTGATTTCAGGTATGGGCCCGTATTTTTGCGCCCCAATACGGCTAAAATCGTCCCAGGTTTACGGAATCCACAGTTTCATGAGAACTGTGGATTCCGTCTCTTCCCCCGCTCGGGAACCCGCCGCGGGGGGAAAAGTGACTGCACTTATCTACGGCTTACGCGCCGTGAATAGTGTCTAGGGGGGGAAAAGCTACCGGCCCCCCCGCCCCCCTTGCAGGGGCTGCCGGCGAAATTTTGGCGAGGCGAAATTCCGTCCCCGCTTTTTGTCGGAATAAGCCGTGGGGCCCCGGCCCCCCCCCGCTTCAACTACCTGCCAATTAATCACTTAGCAATATGTAACTGCTCTTTTTTCCCATTTAAACTACAGACCAGGGTGGCCCATTGTAAAAAAAGGGTTCATCGGGTGGTGTGAGTGTCCATTGTGAAACGGATCCCATGGCTTCCATTTTTCACCTCTGCAACGAAGGTTCCAAGCAGAACCTCCAATGCTGATGTGAACCAGGCCCGATATGTATGGCCTATTTTTATACTCTATTACTTTATCTGTGCTTTTTTTTCCGTCATTGGTAAAAAAAACCCATTTTGTTCTTTGGAACCCCAGGAATAGTTATCCTTTGCTCAATTATAATTGATGATCTAAGAAATCTAAAAGTGTTAAACCACCATCCATGTTACCCATAGTGGTCAGAAAAAACATTCCATCAAAATGCAGGAAAATTTTAGGTTTTTTATTGTCCTTACAAAAAAAAACTTCAATTGTTGAGTGAACAGCTGTGGTACCTTGACTTTTGCAGGGAAACTGTTTTACCCCAAAACTTGGAAAAGCTTTTTAAAAAAAAATCCTTTTCGTTATTTGTGGGTGGTTTTCCCTTTTGTGCAACGGTTTTTTGTGGATCCTTGCCCCCATTAATTCCAGGGCACTGTACATTTTAAGGGGGTTTACATACATAGCAAAAGACCAAACAAAATGCAATAACAATACTAAATGTTACAACTATACGAGAATTGAGGGGCCCTTCCCGCGGGGGCTAAGGGGTATGTTCCCAGGCTTTTTGCAGCGTGTACATTTTGCGCTGCAAAAGCTTTTGGGTTGTGTTGTTAGAATTACGCACTTGTTAATGTATAATTCTAACGCGAAAATGATGCGTAATGCCCAAAGCGGATTTCTGCTTCCTATGCTTTATTTTCTGGTTCGTATACACCTGAAAGAACTGAGCTGTCAATTGTTTTCAGGTGTGTTGAAAATTCCGAGAGTGAAATATGCGTCATGTGAATGATGGCGCGTATTTTAAATTGCAGTCTATGAGGAAGGTTTAGAACACTGTTTTGGATGTATTTTGCACATATTTCGCCATGAAATACGTGACAACATACACTGTATGAACATATCCTTACAATCTACATGAAAGGAGGAAATCTGCGGGTTCATACTATACCTCTAGTATGCATTTGACCTTTAAGTGAAAACATCATGTTTGCTTTACCTGCCAAAAAAAAAAAGTACAAAATACGGTACCAAGTGAATAAGCTAGATTAAAAGGGTTTAAAATCGGGCATGTCCGCCCTTGATCCCTAAAGGGCAGATTTGGGGACATCAACTGTTGGAATTCACCCAATTTCCCAGAGGACAAAAATTCCTGCTTTGTCATTTTTCCCTGCTTTTTTACGGGTGAGGAACCCCTTTATGTCAACTAGTCTTAAACCTGTTTTTTTGTAACTATGAAATGGAGAAACCCAAAGGTCAAATAACTTGGGACCAAAAAGGACCCTCGGGAAAAACCATTTGACCCCTGTAGGTGTCTGGCTGAGGACTTTTATAGCCCTTTTGAATCCCAGTATTTTTCAGGTGCATGGGCTCTGGTACCTAAATTGCTTTTCTCGGTGTGGGGGAGTATTTTGTTTATAACATATCCCCATATTTTTTAAAAAAAAAAATTTAATTTTAAAAAATTAAGTGTTGTTTGACGCAAAGTAAAAATCCCAAAAAGTCAAAATTTTGTTGTTTAGCTACTCATATGGAAGATTAAATATATTTTCAGAAAGTAGTTATCACCGGCATTTCCCCGCGACAACAATCATGTTAACTGGTGGAGGAAACAAGGAAAATTCTCCATAAAAAAAGTGCCTGTTCAATTTGTATTTATTAATTTACCATGTAGACCAAAAAGTCCAAGCAGACTTGCCCTTATTATCCAAAGTCCAGTAAAATGTATGTTAAATATAAATGGTTTTCTTTAACTCTGTATTATATGGACCAAGACACGACTGGTCTAAGTGTCCCGACGAACCCAAGCGTTTCCGTGTACTTGGTCATTTTGCTATATGGAGGGAAACCCTAAGTTTGAATTTGGCCCCGGAAATTAAAAATTTGTGCCTGGCATTGCAAAACATTGTTGGTTGGTTTTTATTGTGTGCATTTTTTGGCACTACTGACCACATTATTATGGCAAATATTCGGGATTTTTGGGGTTTTTGTACTATGCTTTGGAAAAACGTTTTCAAAATCCCATCTTGATCTGGTGGGATAAAATGCTATGAATTTTGTGGATTTGCAGTGAAATTCATAGGAGAAACAGTCTTATGTCTGGACATATCCTGAGGGATTGGATCTGCTGTAAAAATGTGCTTCATGCAGGTTTTGCTTCAAATTTCTTAATTTGTGCATTGCCAAAGTAAAATTTGCATAATTTCTGTAACAAAATAAGCATGTCATTACTCAACATCCCGGATTATTTGCGTGCAACTATAAAAAATTGAGAAGCAACACTCTATAGATGCTAACAGACCAACCTTGAGTATATAAATTATTTCAAAGTATATTTTTGCTATATGTGGTATACATGAAAATCTTAGTTTCTCAGTGCACATTTTGATCAAAACCATGAGGGCACATCCACCAACAGCAAAGTGACCTCTGTTCAGATGGAGCCCTACTCTAAACTGCCTTAGTGCCTTAACAGACCTCCATACGTTTCAGGGCATGAGACTCCCAGCTATACTCTGTTCTGTTTAAACACAGCTTGAATGGATAGATGGAATGCAAGATGAAAATGGAGGTAGCCACTCCCCCATTCATACAATTCCCCAAAAAATAGGAGTGCATCAGTGCCATATTTTTTCTCATGCTTCTGGAGGTGCTGACCATTGTTGTTTTTTGGTTGTATGTATGGAGGGTGGCTGTCCCCAATTTGGTCTTGTTCTCCATCCTTCCACCTAGGCTGTTTTTAATCACAAAAGAGTATAGCTGGGAACCTCCCATCCTGAAAGTATGGAGGCCTGGAAAGACAAAGAGAGGTTAGATTCAGAGTAGCTCACTATATGAGCTGAGGCCATCTTGCCATTGATGGATGGGTCCTCACAGTTTTGATTAAAAATGCGCTAAGAGTCACAGATTTCCATGTACAGTGGAAACTAGAAGTTTACACACACTATATAAAAATGTTTTTTTCACTATCTGACATGAAATTAACCTTCCCTGTTTTTAGGGCAATTAGAATTACCAAAATTATATTTGTCAAATGCCAGAATAATTTTTTAAGGTATTTTTTAATTCAATAATTTTAATTTAATTTTTAAGTCAAAAGTTTACATACATTTCATTAGTATTTGATAGCATTGCCCTTAAATTGTATGACTTGGATCAAACATTTTGGATATCCTTCCACAAGCTTCTCACAATAGTTGGTTGAAATTTTGGCCCATTCCTCCTGACAGAATTGGTATAACTGAGCCATGTTTGTAGGTCACCTTGCTCTGCACCTGCGTTTTAAGCTTTGCCCATAAATTTTCAGTACGATTGAGATCAGGACTTTGTGATGGTCACTCCAAAACATTGACTTGGTTATCCTTAAGCCACTTTGTAACCAGTTTGGCAGTATGTTTCAGGTCATGGTCCATTTGGCTAATGTCTTGAGATGTTGCTTCAGTATTGTCATATAATCTTCTTTCCTCATGATACCATCTACTTTGTGAAGTGCACCAGTCTCTCCTGAAGCAAAACAACCCCACAACATGATGCTGCCACCCCTGTGTTTCACAGTTTGGATGGTGTTCTTAGTCTTCCAAGCTTTTCCCTTTTTCCTCCAAATGAAACGTTGGCAAAACAGTTCAATTTTCGTTTCCTCAGACCACAGGACATGTCTCCAAAAATGTAGGTCTTTGTTCCTGTGTGCATTTGCAAACATGAATCTGGCTTTGATATGTTTCTTTTGGAGTAATGTCTTCTTACTGGCATAGTGGCCTTTCAGCCCATGTTGATACAGTACTCATTCCACTGTGGATAATGACACAATCTTACCAGCTTCCACCAGCATCTTCACAAGGTCTTTTGCTTTTGTTCTTGGGTTGATATGCACATGTTGGACCAAAGCACGTTAATCTCTGAGACACAGAACCCGTCTCCTTCCTGAGCAGAATGATAGCTGGATATTCCCATCTTGTTTGTACTTGCATATAATTGTTTGTATAGATGAACTAGGTACCTTCAGGTATCTGGAAATCTCACTCAAGGATGATCCAGTCTTGTGCAAGTTCACAATTCTCTTCCTGGTATCTTGGCTGATTTGTTTAGTCTTCCATGATGTTACACACAGAAGCAGTCTGTTTCTGTTATGCATTAAAATACATCCACAGTTGTGTCTCTAACTCAGATGTTGCCAATAAACCAGAAGCTTCCAAAGACATGACCTCATAGACTGTCCCAAATTGTTTAAAGGCATAGTAATCCTAGTGTATGTAAACTTTTGACTTTGCAGAAAGTAATAAAAATGCCTTAAAAAATTATCTCTCTCATTATTCTGGCATTTGGCAAATATAAATAATTTTGGTTCCTAATTGACCTAAAACGGGTAAGATTTATTCTGATTTCATGTCAGATAGTGAGAAAAACATACATATGTGTCTTTTTATATAGTGTATGCAAACTTCTGGTTTCAACTGTATACCACATGCAGCAGAAATGTGCTTGAAATTGTTGATATACTCAACGTTTGCCTTAGTGTCTAAAGAGTGCTTTTCATCCATGTGTTTGCTTTGCAGTGTGCATCTGCACAATTTATTTAGCTTTTTTCTGAAGGTGCTGACCATTGTTCTTGTTTTTCTTTATTTCTTGGATTACTGTCAGAAATTTTTCTGTGGCTAGATTTTTGAAAAGCTCATACCCATGTATTGCACTGTGAGGCTATGTTCACACGGCTTATTTTGGGATGGCTGAAATCCGTCCCAGTCATTCGATAATCCACAGGTCTCTCAGAGAACTATGGATTACGTCTCTTCTCCCCGCTCGCGAAGTACGGTGAGCGGGGAGAAAGTGACATGTCAATTATTCATGGCAGAATACGCGCCGTGGATAATGAATGTCTATGGGGTGGCGAGCTGCCGCCCCCCCACCGCCCCCGCTGCACAGCACACGCCGTAATTACGAGCGAAATCCATCCCCGCAATTACGCCATGGATAAGCCGTGTGAACATAGCCTGAGAATGTATCCTCCACAAAACCTGTAGAAAATGCTTTCTTCTATGACGGTGGTTCTAGTCAGAACTGTTGTCTTCAAGTTGTAGGGTTTATTATTGTGCTGCAGCCACGTTCTCGTATGTACAGGAGTACGTGTGGTACTACACATCTCCACATGAGCGATGCCCAGACTCCCTTTCCCTGTACAGCTCCGGAGCTCTGTGTTTCCTGGCGTCTTCCTGGAGAGTAAGCTTTTATAGCTAGGAAGTTATGATGCCAGGAATAGATCTGCTAATCATACGAGACCCTCCCACGTTCTGCTTGGCCATGTGTAGAATGGAAATTCTTATTTCTTCGGCCTCTTCGCTACTGTGGTATTAACCCAAATTCTTTCCAAGCTGTGGGTCTGCAGATTCCAGCATTGATTTCATACCCTTTGTAGGTAAAAAGGAAAGGATGATCCTCGGGCCATTTCTCCATTTGCTCCAGTGATGGTTTTTGTTGAGATGGGGCAGCTTTACAGGTTTATGACCTATAAAGGCCGGTTCACACGGCTTATTCCAGCCGTAATTGCGGGTCGGATTTCGCCCGCAATTACGGCTTGAATAAGGGGCGGGGCCGCTGCCCGCCGGCCCCATAGACATGCATTATCCACGGCGCGTATTCTGCCGGGATAATGAGAACATGAGAACTGTGGATTACCGTAATGGCTGGGATGGATTCCAGCCGTATTGCAGCGCACAATACGGCTGCAATCCGTGCCCAAAATAAGCCGTGTGAACGGCCCCTAAGGAAAGGGGATGGGTGACTTGATCTGACCATTACACCTTTCAATGGACCTCAGAGCAGCTGTTTAGTATATGATAGCCCACATGACTTGAGATGAGCATAGATTTTTTTTTCCAGTGTTTTTATTAAGAGCTTCAATGTTTTAGTAATACAGCAAGGTGCGTGGCACAGACATGTTCAATATAGAGCATAGATTATTTAAAGATGGCTGTTAGAGAAATATTCTTTTCGCCATCAGCTATTTTCCCCCAATTCCCTTTTTCCTTTAACTAACAAGTATGTTATTTCTAGTGTGGGAAGGAGTTAAGTCGCTGCTGAACACTTTTGGTGCTATCTGTTTGGGGGCAGGAAAAAAACTACAGCTTGAAAATAAAAAAAATACCAAAGTGAGTGGTCATAGGAACAGGCAGGTTGTCCGTGTAAACTTGAAATTGTGACCATTCACCAACAAGAATCCCTTATGTATTGCACCTGGTGATATTATGTCTCAATCAGAGCAGTAAGATGAACTCTGAGGTTTTTGGGACCTAATGTACCTAAATAGGCCTTACAAGTAATGAACAATCCACAGTACACACAAGCGTTGCGTTTCAAGTAAATTCTATTATTCAGTGTGAAAAAATATATACAGTCCATACAATTCAAGTATTTATGGTAAAGGATCCCAAAAGGTTTGGTGATCAGAAATTAATGTGATGTTTCAATCGCTTGGCAGCCTTAGTCTTACAGATCATGCTTAGGGGTCAGAAATGAGGACAACTTTATAGTAACACACTGTAGGTGAAGTGGTATAGAGGTAGCAGAGCCCCTGCTTATTGTGGGCAGTAGAGAGGAAAAGGGGATATAGCTGGTGGCTAGAAGGCACTTGGGGCATAAGAAGCACTGGAAGTGCTTACAAAGAGGCAGGAGAGATGCTTATAATCAGTGTCTGAGATGCACCCTCTCTAATACAACCGTGTGCTGTGCAATTATATATATATCAGTTATGTTTGTGTAAAGAGGGCCTTCCGGCGTGGCATCCTCCACTGAATGCTGTATTACAGACTGTTATGACGCTGTGTGGAGGGCACTGTACATTGACTTACACAGTACATCAGCGACTGTGTACTTCTGTACAGGCTTTCTGTTCACAGCTTTACCTTAAGGGCCGGTTCACACGGCTTATTCAAGCCGTAATTGCGGGATGGATTTCGCCCGCAATTACGGCTTGAATAAGGGGCAGGGGGCGCTGCTCGCCGGCCCCATAGACTTTCATTATCCACGGCGCTTATCCCGCCGGGATAATGAACTTTCTTCCCGCCCGGCGTATTCGCCGACCGGGGAGGAGAGATGGATTCCATAGTTCTCTATGAGAACAGTGGATTACTGTAATGGCTGGGACGAATTCCAGCCGTATTGCAGCGCAGTACGGCGCGCAATACAACTGCAATCCATGCCCAAAATAAGCCGTGTGAACGGCCCCTTAGGCTGGGTTCACATCCCATTTGACCATATTGAAGAACATGTACATTATATTGTGTAGGCTGAGCATATTTCTAGCGTTTGCTGTTTTTAGAAGACATTTTACATCCTTTTTTGTTTTAAACAAGCGCTGCTGTATTGGCTCTCACACGGTTTTCACTGCAATTTGATTGGTTAGGTTTGTTTATATTTTTATGACGGATACAAATGTAGGCACATATACGAGTGCAATTTTTTTCATTGGCATACTTTAAAAAAAAAAAAAAAAAAGTACTGTACCTTGCATATGTTTTTGTACAACTTGACAAAGCATAGTTTTTGTTTGTCATTTGTATGAGCATGGTTAATTGACAGCTGTCAATTGGGGAAAGACTAAATTGGCAGAATTATCCAACACTGATCTCATGTCTATGACCCATGTAGAGGGAATGTGTCCTCAAAAAAATATTGTTTAACTCCGGTTTTTATGTTAAACACAGGTTTTTTTTCTTCCTATTCTGTAGATAAAACTTTTCAGCAGTCTCCTCATTATGAGCACAGGCAGGATTACACTGTAAAATGACAACAATTTGTATAGATAATACAGGATCCACCATTCACAATAGAAGATAGTGACAGTTCACCATCTCCTCCCTGCACACTGGCTACTTCCCAGGTCACAAAGCAAGCCTAGGTAATTCTCCTATAGAAGTCAGTGTGTCTGTTCCTGTTCACAGGCTCCTATGTCCATGAAGTTACTGTAAAGGATCTCTCTAAATACTGCCAAAAACAGTCCAGGCAAGATTGCAGTCCCCATAACCATATACAGAAATAAAAAAAATCTACAATCGGAGAGTAACATCGGCTGAGTAGAAAAGAATATGCATCAGTATCTCATTTTAGTTTCTAAAAATGTATATATTGGTTATAGGTCCCTTAAATCATACATAAAGCTTTTATGATGTGCAGCTAAGGATCCCATACAGCTCTATAGGACAGACCAAATCACATGTTGATCACAAGATCCCCTTTAATTTTCACAATATACTGTGGGGATATTTGTGCATTATAAAAGAACGCTTGTAAAATGACTGATTCCACTTTTTCTTCTCTGATATGAATAAGTCAATTCCACGTAGCCTAATGTAGGTCATTCACAAGAAAAGGTCTGTATCCTGATGGGAACATATTAATCCTATACATATTAGAATCAAGCTAGATTCTAGCGTCCGCTTTGACTGATCTAGTCGGACAAACGTGGTATAGATTTAAAACGCAAACCTTAGTGTATTAAATAGAGCAAAATTATTTTATTTGTACTAAACTACGCGTTTCGTCTCAGAATTCCTCAGGTTCATCATGATGAACTCTCACTGAAATCAATAGGACAATTTTCACTATCTCTTTTTTTTCAAAACAGAGTGGGCCCATTCTTGAGATAGGTGCAGGTCCCACCTCATGGATCTGAACGTATCACACATTGAGAGCATGTCCTTTTTCTATGCTATCCATGTTTTGGTTGAATATTCCTTTTAAACAATAGTTGGGACACCTCCATACACATTAGATTATTGGCTGCTGGGTGAAGACTTACATTAATCTATAATAAAGCAGCACCACTAGATAGATAAGGGTGCACGCCTCTTGGTCAATTTTTGGTTGAAGGATGACTCTGTAAACAAATGCTTTCCAGCATCCGCAGTGGGTATACAGGGTGCCAGGTAGGTATAAAACTTGACTAGTCATATTAAAAAAAATAAAACTATTGTACATTCCATAGTTGTAATCAGGGCTGTGGAGTTGGAGTTGGTGGCTATTTTGCAGGAGTTGGAGTCGTCATGAAATGGACCGACTCCCAAAATATATAATAAGTTGGTCCAGTTAGTTCAATGCAGTGCAAAGAGCAAGAGGAATTGGGTCCGGCCAGTGCTACTGTTCCCATATCTTCAGCCTCATCAGATGAGGAGTGTAATTGATGACATGTAGCAGGCAAAGCGCTGCCCCCAGGGGAAAAGAATTTGCTCCCATGGCAAACAGATTTCAGCAAAATTTTTCAACTGTTTTCAAAGAAGTAGAAGAGTTCAACCATTCATCAAAACTGACTGTGACTGAGGCAATTCCTTTATACCCTGACATTGTTAGAGATGTTGCCCCTGTGGTCACCGCTTTGCCACCAACCCAAGTTAGTGTAGAGAGGCCGTTCTCTAGCCTGGAAATAATGAGATCAGATGTGAGGTCATGTATGCAGGATCTGATGAAGGCAATACTATTCCTCAGAACAAATTCAGAGACTCCACAAATGTTCCTGCAGTGTTTTGCATATTTACAATTTTTTTGTGTCCTAAAGTCATATCCAATAAATATATTTTACACTGACAAGCAAAATGGTAACAATGGTTTGAATTTGTGACTTACAGGCTCCATATCTCTCCATCCACTACAGCTCTGTACATGAGTCTACTGTAATTTTATATACAGTCTTCTTTACCTATCTTATACATACATTTAACTTGCAAGTATTTAGCATCTACTTAGTTACAGTTTTGCTCCTAAAAATCAAAGTGTTAATTTTTATTATTTTGGTAAATCCACCTTTGGTTTTCAATACTGCTTGAATCCTTCTGGGCTCTGGATCAGATTCAAGCATATCTTGACCAAAATCTGATCCCAGGTCTCTTCTACACATTCCTAATGTTGGTGCAGACTGGACTTGGATATGAATACAGCTTTTTCTTCAACTCTACCCACAAGTGTTCAAAAGATCAAAACATTGTTACCCTTTTGTTAGTGTTTCTTCTACCTAAATAGCTTGATTATTGTATCATAAGGTGGTGAACAGCCTGATGTTACCATTTTACTACAGTAAAGTTATCACTTAAACATGCGCCATGTATGAGGGAGTCGGGAGTCGGAGGTTTGGGAAATTGAGGAGTCGGAGTCGAGGCTCCGGCTTGCCGACTCCACAGCCCAGATTGTAATAGAATAGCTGACGTGTTTCAGTATGCAACCTTTGTCTTAGCTAAGGATGACTCTATGGTACAAATCTCTTCTGTTGGATAAAGTTGCTTTTTATCCTAAAAAAGTGAGTGGGACTCCTGTAAGGACTATAACATTATGATGATTAATAAATGATCACTTTTTTGGAAGTGCTACATTCATCTATGGTCACCTTTTAGTATTAGAATATCCTCTTTATGTGGCGGTTTCTGGGACGCACATCCCTCCCCAGACTCCTGCTATCTTGGTCATATTTATTTTCAAGTTTTCAATCCTTCAGTTAATCCCAGCTGTGCTCACATTCACTCATTGCTGGCAGCAGCATCGCCCATCTGGTGAAGTGTTGACAGTCACCGGACTCTTACTAGAGAGGCTTTCAATAGTAAGAAGAAGTGGCACCAAAATCTGCAATTGCATAAGCTGTAGTTTGTGGTTTTTCCTTAACTTCAGTAGTGAAGACAATGGTGACTGATGGCGTGTTTGAACATGTATTCATAAATTCTCATTCACAACACTGTAACATCCAAGACTGGATTACGATTGGTGGGTGCTGCCATCCCACCTTAGGCCACAGCCCTCACCTGACCAACTTTAGAAACCACATATATAAAAAAGGTCAAATATGCATGTAGCCCTTTCCATTGGAACCTTTTTTCATATTTCCAAGAGAAAAATCAGCATCTCTCTTTGGCATCAGTGTATAAAGGAAACCACAAAAACTCTTATTGTTGCTCTTATACTTTCTCATTTTGACGACTGTGACTCCTTATCGGTCTCTCTCTACGTAAACTCTTCCCTCTCCAGTCTTTCCTGAAGGAAGCAGCCAGGCTCATCTTTCTAGCCGCTATACTGATGCTTCTACCCTGTGTCAGTCACTGCACTGGTTGCCCATTCAGTACAGCATAAACTAATTGCTCTCACCCATAAAACTCTCCATAGTGCTGTACCTCCTATATCTCCTTCCCCATCTCTGTCTACCACCCCATCCTCTCTGTGTGTTCTGTTGATGATCTTGGGTCATCCAAACCTCCCATGCTTTTCTCCAAGACTTTACATCTGCTGCACCAGTTCCTGAAATGTGCTACCCCAAATGATCAGGCAATCTCATATGGTTTTAAACACGCCCTGAGAATACATCTCCTCAGGCTGGCCTATCAAGATCCCTAGTCGCTAATCTATTGCCATCGGTCACACACATTTCTGAGACTGCATGCACTTGGGCACTCACAAGCACTTCTCTGTATATAGTCGACCGTCTGGGTGGCAGGTTCATCCACTTTTATGTATACAGAGGTCCCTCAACATTTAATATTGGTTCTAGGATGACCACTGTATGTTAAAACAATAACTCTACGAGAAATTATTTGTTCCGAAGTCCCAAAATGTCACCCAACGTTATTCAAAATGAAAATTACGCAGATGGCGAATACAGATAAGGCAAGTCCTTACATATTACAGGAAGAGCTGCTGGAAGGTGGAAATCGCTTTCTATTGTTAGGACAGGAGCTACTTCGGGTCATGTTACCAGAAAAAAGAAAAAGAAGCCCTCACCTGGTGCCCAAAACAGCGCTGCTCATCCTGGCGCATGTAAAGAGCAGCACAGGACATGTAGTACTGCACCGTACTGTAGAAGGGTGCTACTAGACTGCCAATCACAGCATACAATTCACTAATACGGATGTTTTAGGCCTCGTTCACACGGCTTATTTTGCCGCGGATTGGCGCCATACTCCGCGCCGGATTTGCGCTGCAGTATGGCACCAATCCGTCGGAGTCATTACGGTAATCCACTGCTCTCATGGAGAACAGTGGAATCCGTCGCTCCTACCCGCTCGGCGAATCAGCCGCGGGGGGGGAGAAAGTGACATGCACATTATCCAGGCGCAATACGCGCCGTGGATAATGCAAGTCTATGGGGCGGGGAGCAGCGCCCCCGCCGTGCTCCGGCCCCGCCCCTTATTCACGGCGGATTTGTGAGCCGGATTGCGCTCACAAATCCGTCGGGAATAAGCCGTGTGAACCTAGCCTTACAAGCAAAATGTTCATGATAACTGGCTGAATAAGTATTCGGGGCATTGTATTTTGGAACATACAATGTCCCATGAAATACCAGTGTAAGTTATAAATATTGTATCCTTAGGATATTGTAATTTGAGCGATCACTATACTACCCCATATTTATGGGACATAACTGGAACATTTTGCAAACCAAGCACTTCTCAACTTTTGTCTCCCTAAACCCCCATAGATTGCGAGCAGGGCCCTCACACCTCATGTTTGATCTGTTAGTAGCTTTTAACTATGTAATATTTGTTTTTTGTCTGTACTATTAGGTGATGTTCACACGGCTTATTGCCGGCGTAATAGCGGGGACGGATTTTGCCCCGCAATGACGCCGGCTGCCGTGCAGCGGGGGCGGGGCGGCAGCTCGCCGGCCCCTTAGACATCCATTATCCACAGCGCGTATCCCGCCGGGATAATGAACATGTCACTTTCTCCCCCCTCAGCGTATTCGCCGATCGGAGAGGAGAGACAGAATCCATAGTTCTCTATGAGAACTGTTGATTACCGTAATGCCTGGTACGGATTCCAGCCGTATTGCAGCGCAATACGGCTGAAATCAGTGCCCAAATCAGCCGTGTGAACAAGACCTTACCCTAAATTGTAAAGTGCTGTGAAAAATGTTGGCTATGTATAAATAAAGATTATTTGAAATCCTCATACATGCCTATTTCAACTTCTCAGGAGGGAGTAGCTTAACAGCTGTCAGTGCACCTGTAATGGAGGGGTGGGGGCTAGGATTATGCAGTGTATACACTAACCACATAATAACAAGGAAGGTAGACATATACAAATGTACCCTAAAGTACTAGTAGTGTTCAGAAGTATTATTATTTTGGACAGGTTTACGAAAAGTATAGTATGGAGAAATTTGTGGCCGAGGAGGTCTATTGACTTCAACTAACAGTAACCGCATCATTGGGATCTATGATGCCAGCAGCTGTTCTCAATAGAGCCAGGGTTGTATCAGGAAATGTCTATACTATTGCAGAATCCTTTTTTTCTGGTAGCCTCACAGTAAAGGGCCGTTCACACGGCTTATTTTGGGCACGGATTGCAGCCGTATTGTGTGCTGTACTGCGCTGCAATACAGCTGGAATCCGTACCAGGCATTACGGTAATCCACAGTTCTCAGAGAACTATGGATTCCATCTCTTCTCCCCGCTCGGCGAATATGCCGGGCGGGGAGAAAGTGACATGTTCATTATCCCGGCGGGATACGCGCCGTTGGTAATGCATGTCTATGGGTCCAGGGAGCCGCGCCCCCTCCCCGTCCCTTATTCAAGCCATAATTGCAGGCGAAATCTGTCCCCAATTACAGCTTGAATAAGCCGTGTGAACCGGCCCTAAAAACTCCCATTGATACTATTAGAAATTAACTAGATGCCAACAGGAAATGCCCAGATCCGTTGGCCAACTGGCTTCTTGAATTTGTTGAACTTATCAGCTATGGGACAACACAGAAATTTTGTTCTTCACAAGAAGAATTTTTTTTACACATTTGTGTCCATTTATGTAAAAAAAAACAAAAAATAAAACTTTTCGCTTTTACATGGATATAGATGTATATTTATTAGCGGTACATTGAGTCCATACATTTTTGTAGCTGTAATTCTGCACTTCCCATTCCGGAGAAAATGTATCTATTTTATGATTAGTCTGAGAGGCTTTGTAAATTCGTCAGGCATATTGGATGTTCCCGCACCATACATCAGAACAGCTTTCCTGTTTTCCCATGGAGTGTTAGGTTTATACTTGCAAGAAACCACATAGAGTTAAGGTTTTTAAAAGGTTTCCGATAGTAATAAGGAAGTGGACAACCAGCTAAAGAGATGCAGCTCCCCTGGGATTGTAGGGGGGGATGTGTGAGCTGCCTGGTACTTCAGTAATTTGGAATATTTTGTCAGAATAGATCATACTATAGTGACATTTATGTAGAAAATACATTTTTATTTCGTTTTTTTCTTAAGTAGTGTATTTTGTTTCACAACCAGATTAGAAGTTATAGAGCTATTTATTTTTTGTTCCCTTGACTTCCTACTTGGGAGACGTGCTCCATTTCATTAGGTAATCATAAGATTGAGTTATAATGTCGTTCTGTATAGGAAGTAAATAATACCATCTTTATAGGGAAATTGTCATGATAAACATGAAAAGCATATCCGTTTGGTGTGATGCTGTTGGGGAGGGAAGCACCACTTCCTGTCCGTTCCTAATACTTTTGTGGGGGGGGGTCGCTCTGGGCAAACCACCAATGATCAGACATCTAGTGAGCTGCCATTGTAACAAGATAATCAATGTTAATCACTTTTCTGTCAGTAGTTTTAACAACCTTCTACCCTGCGCTGCATATATATGGGATTGCTGGGTGCCAATAGGCTGCTATGCTGGCTGACATTATACACTGCAGTATAGAAGGATTGACGTGTACTAGGCATGCTGTCCGGTGACTGCAAAGTCGAACAAAAATTGTGTGATGTTTTTTTTCTGCATCCCACCTCCCCAAAAAAATGGAATAAAAAGTGATCAAAAAGTTGTATTTCAAAATGGTGACTGAAGATACCAACACAGGAAAAGTCTTATATGGGCTTAGGTACATACCCTATTCAGGTGCTCACCAAGGGGGAATCAGTATTGTTGAATCTCTGGTGGCTAATTGGTGAGCAACTGAATAGGGTATGTACCTAAGACCATATAAAAGGAAGTGAGCTACACCACATTGGACCAGACCTCTATCCCCTGATGAAGCCAGTTTGCTTGTGAAACATGTTGGGGAGGGGAGGCATTACATTTTAATTTGTGATTTTCTACCTTTTTTTTTTTTTTTTTTGTGTTACCCGCTGCAGAGGGTTTCACAAGGAAACCTTATATGCTTCATGCCCATCAGATTAGGGACGACTGCCCAAGTAAGATGTTTTGGATTCTTTTTTGCAGTTAGCAAATCACTGTGTATATATAGGGTTTCCCTGCTGATATAATAGGTGGTGTTCCACCAGATTTGAAAATAGAAATGGAGTTATTCTTTCAGAACTAGAACGGGATAAAGTTATGAGACAAATTGAGAGGTTAGAAATCAGGTTTTTAAAAAGTGTTATAGAGGTTAAGTGTTGTATATAATAAAAGTTAAGTTTTAGTGCTTTATAGATTGAGAACTGATAGAGTTTAAAGGGGTTGTATCATTTCATTGAATGGTCTTCAGAATAAGGGGACAGTGAAAACAAGCAACTTGGCAATTGGATGTCATTAGCAAAGCTGTCTTATTACAGGATCCCTTATCTTCTGTTTACACTGATCTCCAGTACTGGTCGGATCCCTCCTCCTTGCTTTCCTGCCTTTCACTCAAAGTAAGGGACCGGCACATTTTCACTCTGCACAGCCAGAAGAAACAGAATAAGGTCATGTCCCCACTGCACTGGTTTTCGGCCGGTTTTTCAGGCGGTTTGCGGGTTTTGCAGACCGCCTGAAAAACCGGCTGAAAATTAACAGAACGGGGTTCTATGGAAAACCCGTGCCCCACTGCACGGGTTATCCGCCCGGCGGTTTCGCTGCCCATGGTCCGGCTGCAAAACATTGTGTAAGCATATTCTTCTGTCCGGTTTCCGGACGGAATATGTGCTTCTCAATGTGAAGGGGGAGGGCTTTTCTCAGCTCATCGCGGAGAAAAGTCGCCCCCAACCCCCACCTCCCACCCTCCACTTGCCGTGGGAACGCACCCTAACACTGCAGGGCTTCTATAATCAGAAACCAGCACAATTGTGTGACAGTGCCTAAACATAGAAGAAGCATTAGCGGCCGAAAGCATTTCACTCTGCACAGCTCTGGTGGAGTTTATACAAGACTGGATTCAATTGTAACATGAATGCAAGACTGTGGTATGTAAACAGCTCTCACATTCTCTGCATAGGGAGAGACAGTGACATGTGGAGTGGGGGTGGACACACACAGAGCCAGCATGAACAGTGAAGAGGGGATGATGTCATCCCTTCGTTTAAGAAACAGCTGGAAGGGGAAGAAACGCCCCTGAATTTCTGTAACTGAGAGGCTGTGAGAGCACTGAAACAGGATAATTGGTGAAGCGCTACATCCTCTTTAACTTTGCCTTTGGCAAAATAGTAAAAATAGTTGTTAAAAGTCACTCTTTGTTCTCTTAGTAGATTCCCTTATTTTTTAGACTATTTGTCCCCTAGTTACACATGGGGAATTAGAGAATGTGAATGTCATGTCATGCCCCATAACGTCGGAACTCTGCAAGTCTGTGCTATTCATCTTGCAGGACTTGCTGGTACTTCTGCCGCCGACCCAGCAGTAAATGTGTGGTGTGGAACTACAAGCGCCAACATTCCACACCACACATGTACTAAACATACCTGTTCCAACTTACATATAAATTCAATTCAAGAACGAACCTGTAGTCCCTATCCCATTTGTAACCTGAGGTCAGTATATATACACTACTCACAAAAAGTTAGGGATATTTGGTTATAATTTCAGGATGAGCATAAAATGTATTGTGTGGGAGGGGTGGGGTTAAATGAGACCATCTCTTAACTTTAGAAGTTACATGTCCAACTGTTAAGTGTTTCAGTACTTTTTGCACAACTTGCTGATCTCTAACAAGTAGCTTAATGGCAAAATTCCCAACAGGTGTTTGATTCCTGGATCCACCTAATACATTTAGACCATGTTCACACGGCTTAAAATGGGCCGTATTTCGGTCCATAATTACGCGCCGAAGTGCGCAAATTACGGCTGGAATAGTCCCAGTCATTACGGTAATCCCCAGTTCTCATAGAGAACTATGGATTCTGTCTCTCCTCCCCGCTCGGCGAATCCGCCACGGGGGGGAGATAAGTGACATGTGAATTACGAGCAGCGTATATGCGCCGCTGGTAATGCAAGTCAATGGGCCGGCGAGGTGCCGCCCCCCCCTGCACCCGCCACCGTCCACACGGCGTAATTGCGGGGCGTAATTACGTCCCGCAGTTAAGCCGTGTGAACATAGCCTTAAGGGGTCAATTTTAATTGGGATTTAAACAGCCCTCCTCATCATGCTGTTCACATTTTGACATCATGAGCCCAAGACAACACCTTACAATTGATCAACCATACCTCACCATTACGCGTCTTCAAGCGGAATGCTATCAGACGGAAGTGGCCACTGAGCTTAGAGTGTCATCGGCAGTTTGCAACAGAGATACAGGGAGAATGGAAGGGTCACATAAAGGCAAAGAAGTGGACGTCCTTTTACGACATTACACACTGATGACTGCTTCATTGCAAACAATGCCCTGTGGAACCGGATGATGAATGACACACAACTCCAGGGACATTTAATAGAGGTGAGAGGCAACCAAGTGTCATGTCGGACCATTCGTAACCATTGCATCAGTGTGGTCTGTATGTTAGACCACCTGACCATGCAACCAGGCACAGACATCGTCTTGCATGGGCCAGGGAGTATCTACGCTGGACGGGGAACGGGGAGCTGTGAAGTGATGAAAGGTGAGTCGCTCTGAGCAGAAATGATGGCCGCCAACGATACTGCAGGCGTCAAGGAGAGCGCTATGCATCAAGCAGGTCAGTGTGTGAAGTAGCCAAAGAACGTCCACTTCTTTGCCTTTTTATCACCCTTTCAGTCTCTCTGTGTCTCTGATACTCTGTGACACGCTAAGCTCAGTGGCCACTTTCGTCTTAGAGCATCCTGCTTGAAGCCTCACAATGGTGAAGAACTGTTGATCCATTGTAAGGTGTTGTCTTGGTCTCATGATGTCAAATGTGCACAACATGATGAGGAGGCCTGTTTAAATCACAAGTCAAATTGATCTCCTAAATTTATTGGGCGATTCGGGGATCAAACAGCTGTCTTGAATTTCGCCATTAAACTCCTTGTTAGACATCAGCAAGTTGTGCAAAAAGTACTGAAACGTTGGACAGCTGCATTCTAAAGTTGAGAGAGTGTCATTTAGTTTATTAAAAAAAAATAAATAAATCAAATTCATATTCATCCTGAAATTTTAACCAAAAGCCAAATATCCCAAACTTTTTGTGGTGTGTTTGTGTGTGTATATGAATGAAAATATATATATATATTATATATATATATATATATATAATATGTATTGCATAAAATTTGGGCCCCCCACTATGTAGCAGTTAATATCTATCCAGTGGATTGATGTATTATGTGAAGCCAAAATGTTTGCAGCAAAATAAATCTGGGAATATCACGAACATTTTACCAGTGTTTGATTGGAGAGTTTGTGCCGGGTGATTTTTTTTTCTTTTCTTTAATCTACAATTAAAATTCAGCTTTAAGACACACAAAAGGCACAGAGTGGTGTCCCTACAAGCTGCCCTGCCAGGGAACAAAGGATGTGGGTCACCTCTGCTGGGGGAGGGTTAACCTTAGTCTGTGGCATGCCGTGAAGATGGGCTAGTGACCTTTTTATTTCTAGGAGCCCACTTCAAGTGAATTTTGTTTTTTCTGGTATTTACATGTAGCCACAAGACATATTAACTGTTGTTTTGTGGTCCAATACTGTTACGTATTATGTGACTATATGCATTGTGTCTTTGTAGCAGAACATCCCTCTTCAGGGCTGTGTCCACATGCTTATTTTAGAGACTGAAACTTATGGTACTGATTTCAAGAGAAACCAGCATCACAGCTTTATGTTTTTAATAGGGCATTTTTAATGCGTTTACAATTTTGCACACCTATTTTGACATGGATGTGATGCATTTTTTAGAGCATACAGCCCAATACAATGTAGATACTGGAAACCTGTCAGGAGGTGACATCTCATTTATTTTTTCCATGATCCGGTTTTTAAAGCGGCGTTGTAAGGGACTTGTATTCCTCTCTAAAATATATGTGAAAGAAATGTCATTAAGTGTTATTTCTCACCATACTTCACGTACAGTTCTATTTTGCAGGTGGAATGCCAAAATACAAAGAGTTTATGTACATTTACATAAAAAGGAGCATAAAGCTAATACAGTAAAAAGCACATTCTAAACAGTAATAGATGGGGCTTATACTACAAAAAAGTAAATACGAAAGACAATGTACATATTTAAGTAAAATAGAACAATCTCAAGGTACGATGAATAATCCACACTTGTGATTGAGTAATATGAATCTGAATCCGAGAAGAGATCTAGTTCAGTAGTTGGTTAAACCCAATGGTTCAGTGGGATACATACAATAATGTCAAATGACAAGGTCATTATTCCTAAAAGTAAAAGTAGGATACACTAGAAAAAAAATGACATCCTGAAAGAGATCCAGATAAAACCCTGCCTGATCAGCATGGGACCTGTCCTGACTGTATGAAGGCTCAACCTCAAACACCCTGAGACCAATCCAGAAGAGCATTTATTAACATTGAAAAAGAGACCACCATAAGTAAAAAACTCGACTCCTTTCCCCGCACTTGGATATGGCGGTTCTTGAGGAGGATTGATATATTAAAATTAAAGGGGTTGCCTCACCACAGGCTTTCAGACATGAGCTGTTTCTCTCCATCTTACAGCATCAAATCCAGGGGCAGGTCTCTTCTCCAAAATGTCTTTATTAGGTAGCACAAAGTACAATAAAATTACCATCTATGAGGTACATTTTGCAAATTGTCATCAATAGGTTCAACATTTGGATACATTACGACTTGCATACTCCGCATTACCAATTTTCATTTTATGCAAAATTTAAAGAAAACCTAAACACATTAAAACTTGTCAGAGCCTCCATTTCGCAGTCTTATGTCTCTTTCAGAAGATCAATGATCATAATCTATCGGGCTAATCTCGCCACAGTAACTATCTAGTTATAGATGACATTCAGGAGCATTGGACTTAAAGGTCTTTACTTTCCTTATATTTTAAACTGTCAGTTCTAGCCTCAGCTATAGCGCTAGGCTCTCTGAATGACAAAAAAGAAAAAAAAACACAAGTCACAAGAGCAAGAAGACTGTATACAACGTTAGGCTCAGACAAAACAAAAACACGTACCAACAAGTGCTCCATTCTCCGGGCCCACCCCCCAACCCCTGTTGTGATAGTATGATCAATCTATGCGGCTCCCCTCATCCGGTACCTAAATTTTCTCCTATTCTACAGGGTCGGCACTTTGGTCACTAAACAATATTGTAGATGCTAATCCATGATTCCCATCCTCTGGACCTATCAAATCCCTTATATTGGAGCCTCGCCAATCAATATCTGCTCTTGGAACCATGTGGTAAAGCTAAAACATTCTTTGATGGCTTCTTGTATTCTCTGTGGGAGCAGAGGGATAAAACTGCCCCAAACTTGAAAAATTTTTAGACATGAGTCTCCTTCCTACCTGAGGCCTCCACCCAATCCATTTTCAGTATGTAAGACAATTTCTCCAAGAACATCTGAAAAGGAGGCGCTGACTGATGTATCCATGTGTTCAAGATGGTTTTAACGCCTGCGCTGAGATCATATATAATAATTTCCTGCTTCCGGTTCACATGGGTCATCTGGGTATCTACATGGCCGAATATGGCCCATAGAGGGTTGTTTGGAACATAGTTAATCAAGTGCGCCCTTGTAAATGTCATCACTCGGTCCCAAAAATTTTGGATCACCGGGCAGCTCCACAAGCAGTGGAAGATATCCGCTTCCTGTGCACCACATCGGAAGCATTTGTTGCTCTCAAAAATGCTCATGCGGTATCCCCTGACTGGGGTAATGTATGCCCTGTGGTACAACGGGAGGGACATCTTCCAGTACTTACTTGAGGGTAAGAATTTGCGACTGTTGGTCAACACTGCAAGTAGCGTGTAAACCTCCAGACTGGGGTCATCTCCTGCCCATTTCGCTAGTGCCATAGTGGAGCCTGAAAAGTCTAGTGGTGTATGTAAAGCTTTGTAATAGTGGGTAATCAGCCCCCTTTCAGTTGTTTTCTTGAGCAAGAGCCTACGTGTTGAAGGATCCCATTCTCTCTGCGTGAAGTGTGGAGTCAGCGTTGGGATGTAGCTGCGGGCACATAAATATGGGAAGAAGGAGACCCCTGCCTCCTGGAATTTATCTCTTAGTTCCTCAAATTGTAAGACCCTATGCGTTTTTGCATCTATTAAATCGAATACCGATAGGATTCCCCCTTTCTCCCACCTGTAGAAGTCCCTATGTGGAGTTCCCTTCTGGAAATCTGGATTGCCTATTAATGTGCGAAGCATAGAGGCATGGGGATGTAGCCCAAGGAGCGTCCTCATTTTCTGCCAGCCCCGCCATGTTGAAAATACGAGTGGATTGGCTTTAATCTGTTCTGGGATTTGATGCAGGGGCAGATGCATAAAATTTACTAGTTAGATCTTCCCTAGAAACGATTGCTCCGCCTTGGTGTCTGTGTATACTGAAGTATTTTGCAACTAATCTGTTGCCATACGAACCAGCGTGGCCACATTGTATGCTCGAATGTTCGGAAAGTTAATACCCCTGTTGTCCTTGGGCTGCTGCAAAATTATTAGCGGAATCCGAGGCCTTTTACCGGCCCAGATAAATCGTCGGAAGAGCGCATTCATGCGTATCTCATCCTTACGCCTGATATAAAGTGGAAGGGATTGTAGGAGGGCAGGTCTCTTCTCCCAGTAGGCGTGTCTTCCCTCACTGAAGACTGGTGACATCATCATTATATGTGAGCAACGAAAGGGAGAGGATGTCACAGCTCTGCTGACCTCCTGCACTGGCCAGTTCTCATGTTTTCAGAGCTGTCAGCTCCCTCCCAGCCTGCCCAAGCTGCCTGTAACCAGTACACCTTTATTGCTATAAGCAGTTATACATACAGCCTGAACTGATGAAACAAATGTGAGAAATGCACTCTGCTCCCCTCTGTTATTAAGCAGGAGGTAGAAGGGGAACAAAATATATAAGGCTGAGTTATATGGGTGGGGGGAGCAAAGTGTATAAGGTTGTATTATAAGGGGGGGATGGGGAGAGTGAATCTAACAGCTAGATACGCCGTAACTGCCCAGATCCTTCACATAGAGCTATCACTGGGAGAGGTGCATAGAGGGCTCAGGCAGCCTTTGACATAATCACAGCCAGCACAGAAAACTAGGGGAGCCAGTTTGTTTCATTTTTAAACCACGCAGAGGGATGTGAGTGCAGAGAGCACAGGGGGTATGTCCAGCACAGGGGGTATGTCCCGACCAGGACTAAACTAAACATCAGACTGCCAATCACAGCAAAGGGGGCGTGGCCCGACACAGGGGCTTAGATGTAGCTCTAGGACAAACTAAACGATAGCTCATAGCTGCTATACTAAATGATTTAGGTAATACAAACCAATTGCAAAAGTGCTTATTTTTCATGCCCCCATCATTACAGATATGTTCTTTGTTGTGAGAAAACCCCTTTAAGCCAATAAGTACAAATATAATATCCAAGCTGCCTGATGCACAGAGGCCCAAGATAGGAAGAGTTTTTGTACATTTACATTAAAAGGAGCGTTTGCTTCCGTTTTGGGAACATTTCCACCAGGCTTGTGGCATACATGTTCCCTGAAAGTTGGGATTTCAGTATTGAATTTTCATAAAGCGTCCAAAAGAAGTGCTGTTACATTATAATATTTTGTTAGCGATCGACTCCTGCAGCGGAATTTTTCCTTGATGGGTTTCTACTTTATATTCAAACCTTGTCTTCCACTGCTTATGCCTAAAAAATGTTTGTGAGCGTCTTGAATGGATGTCAATTATTTCTGCAACTTCTGTTTCTGATGTATTTTGAAAATTGCAGAATAAAAATTATATAACTCCACCCCCCCAAAAAAATGCAGTAAATGAATTACTGTGCATTTCTGCAAAAAACAAATTCATCAAAAAAAGTACCGATTGAAAGCACCCTAAAGCTACCATATGTTGTGCCAAACACTAAGCATGAATCAAATACATCTGTGGGTACAATCTAATGTCATGAAAAACAAGGGTTACTAAACCCGAAACGCATCAACATTTCAACATGTACAAATGATGCTAAGTTTTTTTGCCATGCACTTTGTTTAAATAAATGAAGTATTTTATGTCTTCATTGGAGCTGCTGGTATCTTCCATTACAGTACAGTCTACAATGTCATAAGGTTCCTTGGCTGAATTTACTTGTTTATTAAGGAAGTTGGGTAATAATAATGGGTCAATAGGTGCCTTATGTGTATAACTGGACTAAGTCAGAGCAACAAACCATCCTTGGAAAAGATCACGGTCTATGTGCTTGGCCGAGATGTTTACCTTAATGATGCATTATTGTCATGTCGGCCTGGTTTGGGCCACATCTAAATGACCCCTGTATATTGTCTGCTTTCTAACTCCTTAAATACCTTTTCTTCCCATGGTGTATTGGTTATATCATTGATACTTATATACCAGATATACAACCAGTCTGCATGGCGATACATGGAAATAGGGGTGTAAGAAGAATTCATAGGGCCCCAGAAGTAAATATCATGAAGAGATGGGTCCCCGCCACTTAAAAGTATGAGACCTGAAACTGTGGCAAAGGTTCAGATAGTTAAAGGAACGGATGATAACAGAGAACCTACATAATGTAACAACCAAAATTAGTTGTTTCTACAAAAAGGTACATTGTTTTTGCCCCTCACACTCTGGGCACCATAACTGCTGCCCATGCATGGAGTCCTTACAGTTTGAGTACTATAAAACCATAGGCATTCAGTGTGTCGCCATACAGTGCCTATCTCCACCACATGGCACCCAATTATGCGTTGTACAATTCTTTTGCCCCACCCTCCATTTTTTTGTTTGTTTTGATACGAGTCTGTGTATGCAATTCATACTTTAACCATTCAGTAATATCCAGATGGCTTTTGGAAGCAGGGCAGTCCTCTTAGAAGAGCTGCCAAGTCTCACAAGCTGCAACAGACCCCCACAGAAGCCCTTAAAGGGGTTTTGCCACAATGTAATGTTGACGTGGGATCCTCCAAAATGGGTTTTTAATCACTTTTCTAAATATATGTGATTACAAAAAGTGAAGCCTCTGAGAGCTACATCATTTCTCAGTCCCCCTTAGTTACCTGAAAGTTTGCATTAGACACGACCAGAGGAGCTGATCTTGCCACGCTTGCGCTTATGCTTTGTTATGCTTTCTGAGAGCCTCCTGGACGTTCCAGCAGAGTTTACAAGTATGATTGACCAAAGATTTATTCTATGCATGAAACCTTGTTGGGTCTTACAGTACAGTTCACATCTGCTGTTTTTGATGCACAGAAAATAGGATTGGGTGTCCTTTATTAGCATGGTTTCTGTTTCTGCAGCGGACACCACTGTCCATGATCTTCTTGAAGACATTTGTGAAATTTTGTAAGTCTGATGAAACCTAAGGCATACAGTGGTACACATGGGCCCATACAACACTACTTGTGCTGTATAATGGCTCTGCACAGCTGGGAACTTTATGATGACTTTATGGTGTAATAACCTAGTTGATATAAGGCACGCTTACACAGCACAGTATGTTGCAATATTCTGCCTGTGGTCTACAACTATGATCTGTAAATGTCCCTTGGAATTGGACTTTAAATGGCTGTAGTGTTTTCCAACAGGACAGTTGACTGGAAAATGAGAAAGATATCTGCCCCTATGACAACTACTGTGTAATTATCTCTAGTACTGAGAAACTCCAGAAATATATACGTCTGGGTTAATGATTTAAGCATTGGTCTTGAGATGTAAACGTCAGTGGGGATTGGTCTGTCTTGGGGAGCAGTTGGGTTCTATACTTTAAAGCAGGGATGTCAAACTCCTTGTCACCAAGAGCAATATCAGCAACCTGTTTAAGGGCATCTGGTCAGTGAAAGACAAAGTTGTCCTTTAAAGGGGTCTCACCTTGCTGTTTCAGAGCCACAAGCAGTTTACAATTCATGTTTCCTGTTTCTTTTTGGTTAGGCTGTGAGTGGTTCTATAGCAGTGATAAGCATATTGGTTCCGTATTTACAGGCCTTCTCATTGCACTGATGTGAGAGCAGGAGATGTTTACTTCGAGCTCTGAAGCCCTCTGCTCTGTAGATGACAAGTAATTAGTCTCCTGTGTGTGTCAGGGCTTGTCCCCACAGCAGGGTTTTCACTTGGTTTTACAGACGGTTTTCGGATCTATAGACTGACAGTCTATCTTTTACACTGATTTTAAATATAAAATCCGTGCAGCAGTCCCCACTGAACGGATTTTCCGCCGCACGGTCCTTGACAATGCTGGCGTTCCTAAAAAACGTATAACATGTTCATTCTTCTGCTCTGTTTACGGGCAGAACATTAACATCTGAAAAACCACGGACAAAATCCGTCCCCCTGCATGCCAAAAAAAGACAAAATACCGCTTGGAAAATCCAACCGGTATTTTGTCTTTGCCGTGGGAACACACCCTTAGAGATCTCAAACTTGTTCTGATGCTGCCAGCAGTCCGACCTGTGCTGATGTCACTCCCTGCTTTCAGATGCAGACGTGTGCACTCAGAACAGATCAAATCTGTATCTCCTCAACATAGCAAAAATAACAAAGTAATATATTTGGAAAAAGTCTTAAATTATCTGTCACTACATGTTGAAAGCTAATCTTTGTAGTGAGACAACCTCTTTAAAGGTAGTATAATAGCCAGCCCCTTCTCTTTAACATTGGGTTTTCTGCCTAGGAGGATGGGCAGAGTACATGGGTAGAGCTGTCAGATCTGTGTTACCGCCTGTGAGTTGCTGATCAGGTGCACGCTGGAGCTCCATATCAGAGATTGTTCCTGTGTTGGTACCACCGCAGGGTGCATCTTTCGGGGAAGGTGAGAGAGCCGATCCTTCTATGTCCAAACCTTGTCCATTCCTGCTCCGTCTCTAAGCGGTTGGGGGCCACATAAAATAACAGGAGAGACTGGATTTGGGCTGCAGAACTTGAGTTTGTCACATGTTTTAAGGTCTGGACAGGTGATGAATTGTACTTCTAAGGTCTGATTTCATGATATGACCAGGTTGGTGAATTTATATTGATTATGATGCAACCAAATTCATTGCAATCTGTATCTCTCATATCATCACAAAGGCCGTATGTCATAATTTCGGCGTTCGTTGTAGCTGTGGCCTTTCCAAAGCAGTATTTCGGGTGTGGATTCAAGCTGCTGGGTGTGAAAGGCCCCAAAAAATTAGATTCCTGATGGATGCAGGGACAGGGCTGTAATTTGGAAGTTAATTTGCACAGATACACCTTTAGGACATGCGTGATATTGTAGCTTGGCCCTACTTAATTCAATGAAGCTAAGCTAAAATATCCTTCAGGACCTATGGACAGGTGTGGCGCTGTTTCCAGATATAGCTACGTCTTTTCTCATCTTGTACAACCCCTTCTAAAGGTTATCAATGTTGATGGCGTATAATTGCTTCTGATGGGGTCTGCCTTTCAACCACTCGTAGAAACCAAAAAACAGGCTATGTCCACATGACGAGTATTTCAAGTTAGAATGGATACTCATCTGAAACTGTAGGAAAAAGTCCAGGTAAACCATCCCCTTTTACCTCAATAGAAAAGACATGTTGTAGTTCATACAACGCTTATTTTTGCCAGTCCGTTTCCAAATGTCAGCAAACTTAGAACATGTTCATTTGTTGTTGATATTCCGTATGGAAAATGCACTATTGCGGTCAATGGGGATGGCGAAAAACCTCCTGTAAAACACGTCCTAAAGATTTGTATGTCATTTTGGATGCGGATCCGTGTCCAAAACCCCATAGAGATGAGTGGGACTCATTTCTGACTATTAACACACTGGAAATAAAACGACCCTAAATCCATATGCAATACATGTGAAACACTCGTTTACAACCACGTCGTCCAACACTGTTTTCAGAGGCAAAATCCAATTTTACTCGTAGTCTCGACATTCCCTCACCAGAGGAGAATAGATAAGGATTGGAGCAGAAAAAGGTGGTTACATAGTGATGAAAACCTAATACTGAGAGGCCATGGGACAACATGTGGAGTTCCTTTGGGCTAAAGTTGCAGGTCCATAGTGCAGCGCATAAGCAGCCATATGGTACGATTGATTTGAGCTTTACTCTACTGTATTTAATGCTTTTTAGGTAAAAAACCCCAGTAACATGACATCTGAAGTAGTGTGCTACAATTTTTTTTCCCCCTCAAATGTTTAGAGTATATCTAGAAACTAAAGTTGTTTTATTTTTTTTTTTTTACAAATGTACAAATATCCAATAAATTTCGTTCCACTTCACAATTGTGTCCCACTTGTGACTTTTGATCACTATATTTACTATTTTGCTATAGACAAACTTAAACTCTATCAGTTCTCTATCTATAAAACACTAAAACGCAACTTTTATTATGTAGAACTCTTAACCTCTATACACACTATTTAAAAACCTGATTTCTAACCTCACCATTTAACCCTTTTTGCTTCTGAAAGAAGGAATAGCTCCTTTTCTATCATTCGGTCTGGTGGAGCACCACCTCTTAACAGGAAAGCTATATATATACAGCAATTTACTAGCTCCAGTAAGGGATCCCAAGCCTCCTACTTGGGCAGTTGTCCCTAATCTCATAGACACAAAACAAATCAGGCCCCCTTGTGACACCTTGCAGTCAGTGACAACTGTAGACAGTATTGTGTGATCATCAATTTGGAAAATTACACATTGCGTCAATGGGTGTGCGACAAAACCCTGTAAAACAGTCTAATTGTTTGTATGTCATTTTGGATGGGACCCGACTGCCACCATAGAGGAGTGGGACTCTTTCGGGAGATTAGTAAAATGACTGATATATAATAAGTGATACCTGTTAAATAGGTGGTGCTCCAACAACTTTTAGAAAAATCTTTTACTCGTTCCTTAAGAAGTATAGAAAGGGGTTAATGTGCGAGGTCTGAAATCGTGGTTTTTTAAATTCAGGTATAGGGGTTAAAGCCGTTATTGAGACGTAATTTTAAAAGTAACGATATGAAGTAGTGTGACAATTTTTTCCTAAATGGTCAATATATTAGAAATAAAGTGTTACTATTTTTTCATCAAAACAAAAATTCGTACTCAATTTTAATCTTTTGTTGAAAGCTCAAAAATGGGAAAAGAGAAAAGTAGAGGACCGATACATATACTATTTTGCAAGAAAACTTATAGCCCATTTGATCTATAAAGCGACTAAACGATTTTCATAAACTTTTAAATATCCACTATTAAAATGGATTTCTAACCTAATTTTTACTTTTTTGCGTTCTGATGAAGGTTTTTGTGCGGTACATCTCTGTAGCCACTTTCTGGAGTAGCTTGTAATCGCAATTTATAAGCTCAAAACGCTAGGGCAATGCATAATGTAATGACAATAACTATCTGGCCCGTGTGTGACACTGCTTACGACTGATGCATAATAATGCTGTGTGATGTGGGTCTGTGAACGCTGTTCTTCTGCTCTGACGGATTTAGCACTGTATAATGATAAATGATCTATTTGCAGTGAAAAGTAACAATACAAGTGGTTTCAGCCAAAGCCAGAAGTGGATCCTGCAGGAGGGAGAAGTGTCCGTCCTTTCTCATTCTACGCCTGGCTTTGACTTAAACTGTATGAAAAACCGCGCCTTATATCATTCTATTGTACTGAGGTGCATTTTAAGTTGTACTTGTTATGAGTAGAATGTAAAAGCTTTGCTGGTTGGAGAGGGGTTAAAAATAGAAAGGGAAAAAACCCTTGACTCGCCTGTGAAGCCGGCTCTGCTGCAGCACTACCGCTGTCATGTCTATTGGTCACATGACATTGCAGCCAATCACTGACCTCAGCAGCTGCCTACTGCTCGTACTGGAAGAGAACACGGAGGTCAGTGATTGGCTGCAGGGTCACGTGACGTCATTAGTGAGTCAATAGACAAAAAATCCCAAAAAACATGACCTCTCTATGGAAGGAAGGCACTAGTGCTTGTATGTATTTTTCAAGTTATATTTGATTGACTGACATGCTTTTTTTTTTTTTTTTTTGTCTTTTATGCAGGCTGTTCCTCCAAGTCATTCAAACTGTACTCGCCAAAGGAGCCCCCCAACGGCAACGCCTTTCCCCCCTTCCACCCGGGCACAATGCTGGATCGAGATGTGGGGTACGTACTCTCCTTTTTTTGTGCGTTACTTGATTTGGTGGAGATTTGACCCCTCTCTTGTTAATATAGATATGATGGCCTGTCTGAACAGGCAGCTGTGCCAAATAGGTGGATGTATGTAAAATACATATGTAGGTATATAATCTATACACTCACACACCTATGTGTACACCATAGACACAATCGCCCCTTCAGTTAAATAGAAGTTGCTGTAAGTGGCAGAGCTTGAGATGTGTGTGTGTATGTATGTATGTGTGTGTGTGTATGTATATATATATGAGAGAGAGAGATGCAAAAGTATTCACATACTTGAACTTTTCCTCATTTTTAAATGTTACAGCCACAAAT
This sequence comes from Phyllomedusa bahiana, assembly GCA_025379985.1. Classification (NCBI taxonomy): domain Eukaryota; kingdom Metazoa; phylum Chordata; class Amphibia; order Anura; family Hylidae; genus Phyllomedusa; species Phyllomedusa bahiana. Next base: position 7,681 of record JAODAL010001706.1, on the reverse strand, counting down.
TTAAAGCCAATCTATCAGTTGGGTTATGCTACCCTATAGGCATGTCCCCACGGCACGGGTTTTCTGCCGGTTTTCCAGACCGCCTGAAAAACCGTCCGAAAATTAGCACAATGGGGCTCTATGGAAAACCCGACCGTGGGGACGGCACACAAACTGGACAAATACCGGTCGGATAAACCGACCGGTATTTGTCCATTGCTGTGGGAACGAAGCCTATCGGAGAGCAGGATGTGATAAGAGGCAGAGAAGCTGAGCTCTGTGATACATAAGTTTATATGATTTGATGCTGAATTTCTGAGTAAAAAGCAAAAAAACTAATAAAACAAAACTAACACAGAAAGCACTGATGACCCCGCCCACATACAATGCTTGACAGCTTGCTCTGTACATACACTGATGTAGAGAGAGCTGTCAATTGCTGTACGTTAGCGGGGTAAGACTAAGTTCACACGGCATTATTGAGGTACGTAATTAAGCCCCGCAATTACGCCGTGTGCTCCGGAGCAGGGGCGGGGGACCGGCAGCCCGCCGGCTCAATAGACATGCATTACTCGCTGCGTGTAAACGGCGTGAATAATTGACATGTCACTTATCTCCCCGCACGTCGTATTGTGCGAGGAGGGGAGAGGAGGCGTAATCCACAGTTCTCTATGAGAACTGTGGATTACCGTAATTATTGGGACGCATTTCGCCCCGTATTGAGCGCAGTACACTGTGAAATACGGGCCAAAATACGTCCCAATTTATGCCGTGTGCACATAGCCAAAGCAGGACTCCCACTGTCTTACGAGTCCATTCAGTATATTCTTCTTTTCACTCAGAAATCCTGTTCCAAATCATATAACCCTATATATCACCGAGCTCAGCTTTTCTGACTCTATCGCATCCTGCTCTCGGACAGGGCAGCATAAACCACCAACAGGTCCCCTTTAAATGTTTTTAATGTGATAGAGCAACACAAAGTAGCAAATATTTCTGATGTGTCTAAAAAAAAAAATGGTGCAGGCTTTTCCAATTGTTTGCGAATTTAAAAACTGAAAAAAATTCCTATATGTTCAGCCCCCCTGAGTCAATACTTTGTAGGGTCACCTTTAGCTGCAATGACAGCTGCAGTCTGTTGGAGAATGTCTCTATCAGCTTTGCACATCTAGACGTTGGAATTGTTGTTATTTTCAAAATGGCTCTAGCTCAGTCAGATTGGTTGGTGTATGTTTGTGAACAGCAATTCTCAGTTCATGCCACAGATTCTCAGTTGGATTTAGGTCTGGACTTTGAATGGGCCATTTTGACACTTGAATATGCTTTTGATGTAAACCCTTCCATTGTAGCGTTGCTTGTATGTCCGGATGGAAGGTGAACTTACACCCCAGTCTCAAGTAATTTTCAACCTCTAACAAGTTTTCCTCCAGGATTGCCTTGTATTGAGCGCCATCCATCTTCCAACCAACTCTGACCAGCTTCCCAGTCCCTGCTGAAGCAAAGCAACCCTACAGCATTATGCTGCCACTACCATTCTTCATGGTAGGGATGGTGTGTTCAGGGTTATGTGCAGTGCTGGCTTTCCGCCAGACACGGCATTCGGCATTAGGCCTCATGTGACCAGAGCATCTTCTTTCACATGCTTGCTGTGTTCCCTTCATAGCTTTTTGCAGGCTACATATGGGACGAATTATGGTTGATTTTCAAAATGGCTTTTTTTTCTTGGCCTCTTAATGTATTCTCTAATTACTGTTCGCCTTGTCTATGCTTTCAGTTTAGGTGGCCGGCCATGTCTTGATAGGTTAACAGTTGTGCAATACGTCTTCCATGATGATGGATTGAACAGTGCTCCATGAGATGTTCAGAGCTTGGACTATATTTAAAACCTAACCCTGCAATACACTTTGCCACAACTTTATCCCTCAGCTGTCTGGTGTGTTCCTTGGTTTTCATGATGCGGTTTGTTCACTAATGTTCTGTAGGTGACTTCTAAAGGCAATTGGTCACACTGAATTCTATTTGGAGGTATCGGAGTATAGGCATACCACACTTTTTTCAGGTTTTTTTTGATCTGTAAAAATTTGGGAAATCAAGTATTTTCTTTACACTTTGTAAATACTTTATACTTTTGTGTTTCTCTATCACATTACATATTAATAAAATGCGTTTAAATTTGTGGCTGTAACGTTTAAAAATTAAGAAACTTTCAAGGGGTATGAATACTTTTGTAACCAACTGTGTGTGTGAGTATTTACTCTATTATAAGCTCACAGTCCCATAAAGTTGTGCCACATACAGTAACTCAGTACTATTAAGTTGAAGGAGACTGTACTGTAGTACCAGGCACAGCCATGTTCTCATGTGCTACTCTGTGGCATTAATTAAGGGGTCATGGTACTTAGTAAAGTGCTTCTTCCTCTCCTTTCTGCTTATTACCATGGTTTGGATCACCAGTCAAACATTGATGTTCTACTGTTAAGCGCAGACCATCAATCCTTTAGACTTTCTATAAAAGTTTGAGAATTATCAAATATAGCAAACAAGAGTTAGTGAATCTAAATATGGCATCAATGATGAATAATCTTAAATCTTCACATAACGCCATATTAATTGTAGGCTCAAGCCCTTACTGCCCCGTATTCTAGAGATATTCTTTCCATATAACATCTGATAGAATCCAACAGGAGAGTCTTCTATGATATAGAAGATGTACAGAGGTACACTAGGACCTCATAAACGAAGTGCTGATTTTTTTTTTTCATCTGATACTTGACCGACTAATGTCTATTACTAATCTCTCGTTTGGAAATTCTCTTAATGTATACTTACATTTTAGCTTTAAGATTTCAAGATAAATTTATTATGATTTTTTTAAAATTATTTTATTATTACAAGTAGTTATTAGTGGTTTAGTTGTGTTCGTCAAATCCCTGTGTACTTGGGTTATCCGGTGTAGAAAACCCATTTTCATACACCTGGTTATAAAACTCTATAATATAAATAGAACGAAATGAGAAAAAAAACCACAGTAAAACTTAGAAATGTGTGACCTAAAACTATGCATCACATATATAAAAATTACAGTAATGGAATGGGGGACAAAAAATTTTGAGATCGAAAAAAATTAAGACTTTAAATTTTTACATTTGTTCCTTACATTATGAAAAAAGTACAGAAAAACAAGACCTTTTATATCATGGAAAACAGATGACATTATCTTAAAGGGGTTTTGCCACGAAGTGAGTTCCTTACCTATTATCTATTCAGGAGAGAAGATAAACAAAGCATGCTGAGTCACGGAGGGAGTGGAAAGAGGGGGGCTGAGCAGAGAGTGAGGAAGCAGGAAGCGTCTGCAAAGTTTACTCAAATAATTACATTACAACCAGTGGATTCTCCATACAGCAGACAACCTTATACACTGCACTTTTCTCTCCAGCCCCTTGCAAGCTCCTTCATGTTCCCTGTCATCAGTTAAGGAGTACAAACATGCAAGTGCGGCCAGATCAGCTCCTATCGTGTCATGGTCGTGTCTAATGTAAACTGTCAGGAAACTAAGGGGGACTGAGCAATGCTGTAGCTCTCACAGGCTTCCCTTTTTTGTAATCACATATATTTAGAAAAGTGATTAAATACCCATTTTGGAGGATCCCACGTCAACATTACATCGTGGCAAAACCCCTTTAAGTTCATAGAGAGGAGTACTCTGATCAAGATTCTTAGCAAGAATGAAGAGTGAATACAAACAGCAGATCTCTCCCTGGAGGATCTGTCCTATCCTAAATTACACATATAGCCAACTGGTTGAAATGGGCACTATGTAATTCCTAACCTCCCCTGTGGTTGTGCTCTAGGAAAATCAAGCACCTAAAGGGAATGTCTCATCAGAAGATTTATTATTTAACTCATGGTTTTATGTTAAATACATTTTTTAAAGATATTTTTGTATCCATATTTTCTTTTTTTAAAAATCCTGTAGTTTTCGCTTTGGCCATGAGGCTTAATAATTAGTCTGACACTTTCTGTTCTGTAAAGAGAGCTTTTAAGCAGTCTCCTCATCACCACAGGCAGGATTACACTATACCAATGTGATTAGATAACACAGGATGTACCATTCACAATATGAGATAGTCACAGCTCGCCTTCTTCCCAGGTCAAAGAGCATGCCTAGAAAACTCTCCTATAGAAGTCACTGGGTCTGCTCCAGTTCACAGGCTCCTATGTCCATGAATCTGCTGTAAAGCATCTCTCTAAATGCCTTTTAAAGCAGCACAGGCAAGATGGCTGCCCCCATAATCATATACAGACAACATAGTTGGTAAATCTACAATCAGAAAATGAAACTGCTACAAAGAAAAGAATATGGATCAGTGACTTGTTTTAATTAGTAAGAAATAAACAATAGCAATAGATTCCTTTTGATACCTTATTTCCCAAAATTTACAGCTTATTACTGGGGGTCACAGCAGGTGGAATCCTTTATGACCAACTTAGGCCTCGTTCACACGACGGATTTGGCCGCGGGTTCGGCCGTGGCTTTCGCCGCCGCTCCCGTGGCCATGCCTTGTCCTAACTTCGCCGTAAACTCGTGTCTCCTGACGCGGGTTTGCGGCGTTGGGCATGATCACGGCGCAAGTGGGGCGTGCTTTGGGGAGCGGCTTGCAGCAAGGGTTTGCCCCCTTGCAAATTAGTGGGCAGGGGGTAAACCGCGGCGCCAGCTGCGGCCTAGCCGCGCACCAACCGCGGCGACGCCCGTGCCAAACCCGCGGCGTGTGAATATTAACACGGTTTCCCATAGGAAACCATGTTAATAAACTGGGCACGATTTGGACATGGTTTTGGCCGCGGAAACCGTGTCGGAACCCGTGGCCATAAACGCGTTCAAATCCGTCGTGTGAACATGCCCTTACTGTCAAAGGACAGAGTCAGATTTGTCCAAAGCAGGGGACCCCCTTTAAAGGGAACCTGTCACATAGGTTGTGCCCCCCTTGCTGAGGGCAGCACAAGGTAGTGTCAGACCTGCTGTTTCCAGCGCTGTGTCCCTTATTCTGTAAGATGCAGCAGTTTTAGAGCATTTACCCCTCAAATCTTATTCATGAGTAGGTGTTAGCCCCGCCCACCAAAGGCTAGCTCCGCCCACTGACAGTTATTCACATGTTTCTACCTATTCAAAGTAATAGGTTTGTCAGTTGAGGTAGGCGGGGCTAGTCTCTGATTGGCCAGGTATGAAAAAAACTGACTCTCTGAAGGACTCTTCGAATGACTCTTCTGGCTGAAATCTGCAGATTTGAGCATTAAATACATGAAAACTCCAGCATCTTACAGAATAAGGGACACAGCGTGGAAACAGCAGGTTTACATGGCTTGTTCTGTCCTCAGCAAGGGGGGCAGAAACTATGTGACAGGTTCTCTTTAAAGTTAGAGAGCCGCATTTGTGTGCTCCCTTGACTGTGTTGCAGTATGGTTTCTGTACTGTAACAGCCTCTAGTAGTTGTTGCTGTGATCATAACAAGATTATTGCTGTGGAAGCAAATGTACCTTCACTCAGTTATGTTCCTATTCTGAGGAACTGTGAAATCCACAATTCTTGTTTCAGCCCGGCAATCATGTTTGGATAAAAGTGGAACGAACTCCAGTATGTAACGGATTTAGACTGAAGGTTGTTTTCCAGTTCCGTATGTTTTAGTTTGTACGATCTCGGTTTTATTAAAAAAATTTATTATTGTGTATGAAAAAACTCTGTTTTTGTTCCTTCAGGCCGACTCCGATGTATCCGCCCACATATCTGGAGCCCGGGATAGGGTATGTACATGGAGATTGCTTGCCTAATATATTAATGCATACTGTAGAATGCCTTTACATTTGACAATACAAAAAATACATACGTAAACCAAATCCTATTAATACTAAAAGCAAGGATGATGAATGAGCCATAACTGATGACTGCTGAGGAGTCTTCCCTGTTGTATCCAAGCAAAATCGTCGTTTTCAATGGCTTCTATGAATGTTTGCAAAATGTGGGTGAGGCTGTGGTGTCTTCAGAGTTTGTTCACATGACGGACTCTACGTGAAAACAGTGCGATTGCTACATCTAAGGTGTCCGTCGGGGTACTGTGAAAAAAGGTACCCCAATGTATATTACAACATAGCTGCCGCAGCCCCATGGTGTTTGAGGGAGTAAATCTAGTCCTATGTGGACTACATTTCCTCTATCTACAGTAGACTTTGCTTCTTAGTCCCACCGGGCAATAGAGAAAGTATAGTCCACATAGAACTATGTTTGCTCTATTAATCGCTAAGGGCTGCGGCAGCTTTGTTGCAGTATCCGTCAGGGTACGTTTTTTCACAGTCCCTCCTGTGGATACCTCAGACGTCATCCATGAACAATCCTTAAATTTCAAGTTGGGTAGCCAAGTTAGCCTCATTGAAATGGAGCTAATCCACATCCAGGACACTTCAAAAGTCACAACAACTTGAAAATCAGTGACAGAAATGGGAGGTTACTGTCTTGGATGTCTGACCGTTTTCGCAAAGGATCCACTGTGTGAAAATCCCCCAATAGTAAGTTGTATTCATCAAAAGGGAGTTTACCCTGTTAATCTGCTGCTTACAGAATTAGGGAGAGATATTGGCACTTCACTCAAGGAGACAGCAGTTAAAGAGAACCTGTCATATAGATTATGCTCCCCTTGCTGAAGACAGCACAAGCTAGTGTCAGACATGCTGTTTCCAGCACTGTGTCCCTTATTCTGTAAGATGCTGAACTTTTAGAGTATTTAATGCTCAGATCTGCAGTTTTCAGCCAGAAAAGTCATTCAAAGAGTCAGGTTTTTTTTTCCAAACCCCGCCCATCTGAGGCTAAACAGATAAACCTATCACTTGGAATAGACTGAAACATGTGGGTGGGGCTAGCCTTTCATGGGCGGGGCTAACACCAGCTCATGAATAACATTTGAGCATTAAATGCTCTAAAACGGCAGCATCTTACAGAATAAGGGGCACAGCGCTGGAAACAGCAGGTCTGACACTAGCTTATGCTGTCCTCAGCAAGGGGGGCATAACCTCAATGACAGGTTCCCTTTAATACTTTCATCTTTGCTGTGTTAATTTTGAATGTACGTGTAGTTGACAATGTAGTTGTAGGACAATGTAGTTGCCTTACCATCTTAAACTCATGTTGTATATATGCTGAAAATTCATGTCAAATTGAGCAAAACTTTGTGAGATAGAAACGTCTGAGAGTCGGGACCTCTCACCTATTTGCCAGAGCAGAGTGTTTTGACAGCTGAAGACAGTGAATGTGATATGTTGCTATCCAATCCTGGTTGTAAAACAGTCTCTGGACAAAATTGTTCAGCAGTCTTATGCCTAGTGTAAGAGCTGAGGGCTCCGAGATTTTCCCTCTGGTATTCTTTGGATGCCCGTGTCTTCACTAGGCGTAATACAGAATATTGGTTTCACCCAACGTGTTCCTTTAAACTGACCTTGTGTATAACAATAAAGTAAAAATAAAAAAGTCCCAATACAGGAAAATCTTTATCTAATATCTATTTTTGTTTGGCTAACAGGAGACATACGCCGTATGGGAACCAGACAGACTACAGAATATTTGAACTGAACAAACGTCTACAAAATTGGACAGAGGTAGAGCAACATTTTGCCTTTGGCACAAGATCTTGTAGACCTCTATTTTGCATGTTTTTGT